>JAPMOQ010038378.1:3691211-3721151 GCA_026543055.1 Argiope trifasciata
GAAAAATAATTTCCCAGATTTTTATTTAATTTTGAAAAGAACAAAATAAAAAATTGAACATGAGAAAAATTTTAAAATCCTGCGCTGAACGGTATGTTTTTATAATAATTAAATAATTATCGATAAAGAATAACAGAAATAAAAATTATTGATGGCATTTCCTTCCGAAGGTGTAACCAAGAGGGATTTTGAAGTTTACAGTCCATTTAATTAATTAATTTAATTTTTTACAGCTCACTTTAGAGATTATGTGATTTAAGGATAATGATGTTGTCGTGTGCGTGTTCCCACGTAAAGTGGGTGCAGTAGCTTCTGACGGTAAAGACCCCTGAGAACCCAGAGGGCAGAAGTCTGACTTCTAGCTCGAATGAAGGTGACACATACATTCTCTTGCACAACCCCTTTATACAGTGGGGCACATTCATATATCTCACAGATAGCACAATAGCACACAGAACAGCCTGGACGCCCAGACCACGGGGAAGACACGCTACCCCTGTGCCAGGACGCCGGCATATTGTTTAGTGAGTATAAGTTATTGTATTAGAGTAACCTGAAACTGAATAGCCTAAATGGATTGAAACTGAAATAAAGGATAAGTTACTCCTTTTACTAAAATTTGTTTCGTTCCACGTTTCAACTTCTGCTTGTAACTTTTAATACATGTTTGTTATAGCATAGTCCTGAGTCTAAACTAATTAATTAATTAATCAATATTTAGATTTCTTATAGCGAAAAACACCTCCAAATCGAAACAGAGTCTTAACTTAATAGGACGTAGATATCAGGGCAAAAGTGAGGAATAGAATAGTAATGAAGAATAAAGTGAAGAATGTAAAATTTTGATCAGTGCGCTAAGAAATTTTTCGATTCGGTTATTAAAAATTTTGATGAATTGGAGGAGAATGGTAACGGTTGAAGGTATCCGACTATGTACAAAGAAAACATTTTGAAAAAATTGGATTTTTCAGAAACTATTTATGGTTTTTAGATGTATTGTCAATAATAAACACTATAAACAAAAAATATTATTTGAAAATATAATATATTTTGAGTAATGTTTAAATGTGTTGTAAATTTTAAGGAAATTTAACCGAAACGGTTTACACTCTACACAAAATTATAATGCAGGAATATTATTTTTCTTTGTACACAAGTCATAGAATACAATGATGAAGGAAAAGAACCAAAATCTTAGAAAATTCTTGAGACACAAAGAAGTTATGTATAAAAATGTGCGCATTTATGCATTTTTAACATAAATTCAGAGCTTAACTTTTTTCTAAAAACAACTTTAAATGAAAATGTATTTCACCAACAATAAAACTTTTGGTTCATTTCGTTTTCCATATTATTCAAAATACATGATGAAAATTTTATGTAAATACTTCTATTAGTTTTTGAGATATTATGCTAATGGTGGACAATTTTTATGAATATTAAAGTTTTGAGAAAATTAAAACTGAAGATAAATTTTAGCTGAGAAATATGTGGCCATTGATGATAGGTCAGGCCTTCCTTCTCTTAGAAAAGATAAACTGTTTTGGGAAAAGTCTGAACTACAAGAAATAATAAGAATTTTTAAAAAATTGCCAGTGGGATCGATAATCAGTGTTTTTAACGTAGTCAGATACTTTAAATAAGAAATAGATTAATGAGATAGCATTGCAGTTCCTAGAGATAATGTCAGTCAAGAAGATATCCAAAATTGGGAAATGTATTGATGATAAAGCGATTACTAGCTTTAGAAATAGCTACAGATATTTCTAATCTCTATGTTAAATTTTTGATGTCCTGATTAATTCAAAAACGTTATGGCTTTCACTAAGTTTTAGCATCGGCTGAAACAGATAAAACATTTGGTCTTTGTATTTTTTTTATCAAAATATTTGCAGAATGTTTTTTTCCTAGAGTTTTCAAGTTCCAATTTTAAATTTATTATTCATAGATTTTTCTTATAAAAATCAAATTTAGCTGTTTTTATATGAAAATGGCATATCATGTTGCATTTTGTTTTACACCATCACAGTAGTTCTAATTAAGACCGGCGACCTGGCATGGGGGTAGTGTGTCTTTCTCGTGATCTGGGAGTCCCGGTTCGGGCATGGTTTTTCTTTTATGTGTTCTAGCAGTGAGATGCGTGAAAGAGCCCCCCTGTAAAAAGGGGTTGTGCAAGTGAATGTGTGTGTCATCTTCATATGAGCTAGAAGTCAGACTTCTGCAGTCTGGGTACTCAGAGGTCTTTACTCTTAGAAGCTACTGCACCCCCTTCCCGTGGAAACACGGAGACGACATCAATTATAATTAAGATTTTTTTTAAATCATAATTTGGTGAATACTTAAAAATTTCTTGTTTAAATATAATTTAATGTTCCTTTCTTCGATTTAAGAGAAAACGTTTACAACTACAGATATGTAACTCAGTACGATAAAATTTCATACTTATTTTATTCTAATATACTGCAGGCAAATATTTTCAATAAGTTTCTATTTGTATTATATCGGAATACATTATAAACAATGTCTCGAACTGACAAAAAAACATCCGGTTTTTAAATGTAAAGGATTATTATCGTACTGTGAGGTAAACCAGCTATATATCTACTTTCAAAACAAGTGAATTGAACACAAATTATTTTGAAATTAGTTTCATTTCATCATCGACCACATATCAATTTCTACTTGAATTTTCTCTATGGAAGTCAGTTTCAAATCTGAAAAAATGTAGTTCTTAGAGAAAATTGATAACATTTTATTAATTAATAGCATTAAATATTAACTTCGACACAAATGGTTCTGTTTCATTGTTTGAACAATTATTTAAACGTCATGAAATTTCCTTTAATTAGGTTAAAGGATATTTTATGGAAATTACAATTGCTCTAAAACGATTTAATTATAAGGAACATAAAATATCTCTATTTAATGAAAGCAATAACTGATTTTTTAATTTATAAGAACTAAATTTGATAAATTTCCGTTATTATATAACAGATCTCTTACATTTTCTTTCGTTATAATGAAGCGGCGTTAATTTCACTCTTTTGATGCAATGAAGAATATGTGAGAAGAGGTCATATCATAGAAGGAGTACATGATTGGAATTAATCCAAATTGCAGATTTTAAAAAATCACGAGCAGCTTATTTACCTCGGACTAGAAAATATTATGTTTCTTCTTCAAAAATCACCAGAAGCTTAATTACCTCTGCCTAGAAAATATTATGTTTCACCTTCAAAAGTCACCAGCAGCTTTTTCGCCTCTGTCTAAAAAATATTATGTTTCACCTTCAAAAGAAACCAGCAGCTTTTTTACCTCTGTCTAGAAAATATTATGTTTCTTCTTCAAAAGTATCTGCCCTTATCATATGAAGGAAATAAATAAAAAATCAGAATGTGTCGATTTCAAAACTTTGAATCTTTTCTTTCAGGTTCAAACTGTCTAAGAAATGATTACATTTTTTAATTTTAATTTTTTTTTTTTGAAGGCGCCTGTCATTTGCTGAGAATGTTTGGAAGAAACAAAGAGAGCCTGCTTTTCTTTGCTTTCAAAAAGAAAATTCTTAATTCTGGTGAGATGCAGATACACTCATTTAGCTGAATTTTCCAACAATGAGGAATATAAAATTCATCATAAGTATTTATCTAATAAATAAATGCATAGGATTTTATCTGTTGCACTTCATGAATTTTATAATTAATTACCTCACAATGCCAGGGAAAACGATTCGAACATTTTTGAATTAATATAATCTATATAAATAAAAATGAATGTTTGTCTGTATCTCTCTTATGGGCTGCTCATCCGATTCCAATTCAATAGATTCAGAAAAGATGCAAAATTCAAGCCAGACGTCAACATTTCGTAACTGTTGTACATAAATGTAATGTAAGTCTTTATCTGAGGTAATAGTTTTTTTAGAAAGTTTTAGGGGAACCAATCGCATAGGTTTGAAATTTTAACTAAATATTTAACAAAATTTTAGCGTTTTTTTCAGTAACTTCCGTAAATATTATAGTACAAATAATTTTGTACCCTCTTCGGTTTCAAAAAAATTATCTTTTCAACTATATTAAAGATTTCATGGTATAAATATATTTTCTTTGTTTAATCCATTTTAAAGGAAAATATTTTAATCACATTTTTCAACATTAATTTTGAGAATTCAGAAAGAATATTAAACGAATCACGAGATACAGTAAATAATTTCTTTCATTGCCCTTCTGAAAGAACACCACGTTTTACAAATCTAAAAAATACACAAATCTAATCTATAAAAATGAAGATTTGTTTGTAGAATAGAATAATAAAAATAGAATAAATACTATTTATGCTGAATGTTTTCATTGCTGACAAGAAAATAAATATCATTCTTCTTACCGTCCTTAATAACTCTTTCAAATTCCAAACGATATTTCCAAGATTATTTCTTCTGCGGCAGCAACGCCAGCTAGTTGATACTGTAAAAGAGAAAATTATTTAAAGAGTAAAGATGAATATATAAAGCTATTTCCAGCCGCATTGTTTGCAATATAAGGTGGTTAAAATTAAAGCAACCCTATTTGAGGTGGCCTAACGAAAGAAGTGTCAATGTAGTGTTGTCATATTTTAAGGGCCTACATATCAAACTATGAGAAATGGATTGGAGCAAAAAATAATAGTTCAAATGAAGGCCACTTAGCCCAAATAGGGTACAAAGAGGGGCATAAGGTAAAGAAAATATAACAAGATAGAATCAGTAAATAACAGAATAATAAAGTTGATAGCTGACGGTAGTGCCATGCTACATTTTCGTATCTTAAACCTATAGCTTAGCCTAATGACTTTTGATAGAATCATTATTATTCAGTAAATTCCATAATCTGTAAACAAATACTTAGCAGCCAATACCTTTTCAGATATTTTCTAACTGCAAATTTTATTTATGTTAAAATATTATTAAAAGTAAAAGCAAACGAATTTTCCCTTTGATAAACATATTTTATTAAGATTATTTTGTATAATAACTGAAGATCCATTGTAAACCTTTTGAAATCTGGCACCGGTTTGTAAATTATGTGTGAAGTGAAGAGAATAAATGAAACCCATGGAATTCTGAAACGCTTGGAGGGCCGCGGTGGCCTGGTGGTAAGGTCTTGGCTTCGGAACCGGAGGGTCTCAGGTTCGAGACTCGATTCCACCGAAGAACCGTCCTGTCAGGGGGGTCTGTTGCACGCTAAATCTGTCAGACCAAACGTCCTCCCGCTGGTGTGATGTGGAGAGGGGGGTGCCAGTGCAGTTGTCGTCCTCATCATCTGTTAGTGGTTCAAAATGACGATATTCGTCCCAAAAAATAGCCCTAATGTTACTTTACAACGGGATGTTAATATAACTAAACCAAACATTGACCGTTTTAGTGGCGTTCTTCATTTGTTCCAAAAAAAAACTTTTTTGTATTAATAAAAATTAAATACTTAACAGTTCAAACGCAGTCTCCTCGTCTTTTGAACTGCGTTCAAAAGACGAGGTCCGTCCCAAAATAGCCCTCGTGTTGCTTTAAAACGGGACGTTAATATAACTAAACTGAAACGCTTGGAGTCTTGTTTTGATTATAAGCAAGTATATAAGATGCTCTGCATAAGAAAACGGTTAGTTTTCTAGAAAGCCTGCTAAAATTATTATTATTTTGTTCTAAACAGTTTTCTTGGTTTGATACATATACGCTTCAAATGTAAAGACGTTGAATTCATGTTTAATCAGATCGTTTCGAACAACTAACAAGGCAAAATAATTTAGAAACCCTCTGTAGAATGTATGATAAGTAATTCGTGTTGAATATCTCACAAACAAGAGCTACAATAAAGCATGGTGGTGGGTCTAATGCCACTTGGCCATACCAAGCCCAAATTAACGGACCTCTTTCGAATGAAGGCAGAAGTGTGCGCCTTTCGTTATTAACGAGCAACGTTCATGTGAAAGGACGACTTTGCTTGAACACACATGACACGACCCTTTTTAGGAGCCGGTCGAACTCATTCATCCATCCGCAAGTGAGAATTTAGATCCAAATCAGAGACTGATTCAGTACCCCCAGAGGTATGATTTGTTATGGGAACTTGGAGGACTTTGCAGTCACGACCTATTGAACGTGCCCCAACTGTAATTAGCCATTAGCGGTCTTGGGCCGAGACGAGGACAGAACTCGCTACATTTCGGTCACGAGACTGACGCTCTACCAAACAAGCACAATAAAGCATAAATTTTACAATAACAAAGTTCATATCTAAAATTAGATTAATTTCATTTATTATTATCTTCAGATGAATCTTTGAAAGCCTGCTAAGGTATCCGAATAAGTTCGAAGAAAGATTTCTCAAAAAATGGATTTATTTAAAATTATGGTTTTTAGATTTATTTTCAATTATAATACAAAATATTATAAATACAAAAAAAATATTCGAACATATACTATATTTTTAGATGTAGGAAAACTTGTAAATCTTAATGAAATTTAACCAAAACGGTGAACACTCTACACAAAATTGTATTTTTCTTTGCACGCAAATTATAGAATAAAATAATGAATGACATGAACCAAAATCTAAGAAAAATTTTGAGATGCAAAGAATTGAGAGGTAAAAATATTCGTTTATATTCGTTTTTTCCATACATTCACAATTTAATTTCTCTTCAAACACCTATAAATGAAAACTTATTTCACCAATAATAAAATTTTTGGGTTAATTTCTTTGCCCACATTATTTAAAACACGAGCAGAAATATTTATGTAAATACCTCTATTGATTTTTGAGATATTATGTTAACGGTGGAGAATTTTCATGAAAATCAAAGTTCTGAGAAAATTGAGGTTATCGACAAATTTTAGGATGAAAAATATGTGACCTTGGACGAGAGGTCAGGCCTTCCTTCTCCTAGAAAAGATGAACTGTTTTGGAAAGAGAAAATTCTGAATAACAAAAAATAAAACTTTTTAAAAAATTCGCCAATGTTTCGCCATAATCAGTATTTTTAACGTTGTCGGATACCTTAATAATGAAACATATTTCTTTTCGTATAAATTCAAAATTCAGAAAAATTGCTGTAATTGAGCTTATTCTAAATCTACTGCATCTTCACCCAAGCTTCGTTACACTAAGAGCATCCTCGTAGTTATTGGAGCTGCTTATGTTTATGTTTCCTGAATACTAATTAGGATTTAATATGTGTTTGGAAGGGTGTCCTAATCGGCTTTTGCGGAATGCGCACAGATTTGCGGAGATAATTACGAAACTTGGATTTTCAAGGATTACCATTACAATGTTATACTATGTGCAATCATTCAGGTTACACTGACCCGAAAGTTAACAAAGCTTGGCAGAAGAATTTACTGTCTAAGAAGCACAATGAGGTAAGCAGTATCCATAAAAACCATAGTGAATTTTAAATAACGTTGACTTCACCAAACTTAGGAGCACAACCTTTAAAACAGATTCGAACCCCAATGTTTCGATATCAAAACTTGGCAAATCATCTTCAATGGTCTGTACAGCAGGTCAACCACATAGTCTGATATCTCTTCACTGCTCTCTTAAAGATCTTTTAAGGGACGTGGTGGCCTGGTGGTAAGGTCTCGGCTTCGGAACCGGAGGGTTTCAGGTTCGAGACTCGATTCTATTGAAGAACCATCGTGTGAGGGGGTCTCTTGCACGTTAAATCTGTCAGGCCAAACATCCTCCCGCTGGTGTGGTGTGGTGCGGAGAGGGGGGGTACCAGTTCAGGTGTCGTCCTCGTCATCTGATCTTGGTTCATAATGACAAGGTCCATCCCAAAATAGCCCTCGTATTGCTTTAAAACGGGACGTTAATATAACTAAACTAAACTTTAAGATCTTTGAAGTATTCGACTACGTTCGAAAGAAAAAAAAATTTAAAATTTAATTTCCCGGAATTTTTTTATGATTTTTCTATGTTTTGTCATTAATAAACACTATAAATACAAAAAAAAATTATTTGAAAACATAATATATTTTGAGAAATAGGAAAATGTGTAGTAAATTTTAATAAAATTGAACCAAAATGGTTAACATTCTACACAAAATCGTAATGCAAAAATCATAATTTTCTCTTCACACAAGTTACAGAACACAATGATGAATGAAATGAACCAAAATCTAAGAAAAAATTTATGTAAAGAAATTATGGGGAAAAATATACGTATGTATGCATTTTTTTCATTCATTTTCTACTTTATTTTTCTAAAAACACCTATATATGAAAAAAAAAAATATTTCATCAACAATAAAGGATTTGGTTCATTTCAATGCCTATATTATTTCAAACGCACACAGAAATTTTTATGTAAGCACATCTATTGGTTTTGTTGATATCCTGTGGAGCCTTTATTAAAGTTTTGATAAAATTGAAATCAAAGTCAAAATTAAGTGGAAAAATCTGTTAGCCTGTATAGTAGATCAGCCCTTCCTTTACTTAGAAAAGATGAACTATTTTGGGAAAGTCTCAACTGCAAAAAATATTAAAAATGTTTTAAATATCGCTAATACGGTCGATAAACAGTGTATTTAACGTATTCGGATACCTTAAGTAAATATAATTTTAAGGGCTTTAATTTAATTAAACTTAATTTTAAAAGTTTATATTGTTACGCAGATAGTACTGAAGAACACACAGGAAGTAAAGGGAAACCAATTTATTAATTCAACATTGAACTGAAAACAGCGAGAGAGATATTCGGCTTTTATTCCAGCAGGGAAAGTTCCAGAATACTTTTCTGGAGACCGTAAGAAAAGTCCAGAGCCTAACCTACCTTAACCTACACGTATTGATTCGATTCGAGCTCACCAAATGTGCATAGCAAACACTGCGAATAACAAAAAAGCTCACTTTGAAAGGTCGGGTTTGAATCCTGTTTATGGGTTGGAAGTGGAAAAGAACGCGACTGAATCAAAAGATCCAAATATCTTCTGACAAATGTCTAATACTAGGAGCACTTTCATTTTGATCAATGACTTCAGAATAACTGTGAAAAGAAGTTGTGTGTAAGAGATCGCAAATGGTTGCTCAAATGTTTTTCGGAATCAACATGCAACACTGTTAAGACTACGTTCAAAACACGTTATCAACCCCATTGGCGACTTTTCTTTAATTGTTAGTTCTTGTTATTTAGACTTCTCCAAAACAGTTCATCTTTTCTAGGAAAAGGAAGGACTCACCTATCATCCAGGGTCACCTATTTTTTCAGCTAAAATTTCTCTTTCACTTCAATTCTCTCAAAAGTTTCATTTTCATAAACATTCTCCACCGCTAATATGATACATCAAAAACGAATAGAGATATTTACAAAAAATAATTTAGCACCTGCTTTAAAAAATATGGGCAATGAAACGAACCAAAATTTTAGTGTCGGTGAAATACTTTTTCATTTATAGGAGTTTTCAGAAAAATTACGTAGCGAATGGATGCAAAAAATGCATATATACATATATTTTTACTCTTAACTTCATTGTATTTCAAATGTTTTCTTAGATTTGGATTCATTTCATTCATCATTATATTCTCTAACTTGTGAACAAAGAAAAATGATATTGCTGCATCACCATTTTGTGTGCAGTGTTAACCGCTTGGGTTCAATTTCATTAAAATTTACTACAAATTCTCTTATTTCTTAAAATAGATTATATTTTCGAACAATATTTTTGTATTTATAATAGGCAATACAACTAAAAAACATTAATAGTTTTTTAAATCCAATTTTTCAAGTTTAGTTTAGTTATATTAACGTCCCCTTAAAGCAACGCGAGGGCTATTTTGGGATAGACCTCGTGATTTTGAACCACTGTCAGATGACGAGGACGACACCTGAACTGGTACCCCCCTCTCCACACCACACCAGCGGGAGGACGTTTGGCCTGACAGATTGAACGTGCACGAGACCCCCTCACATGATGGTTCTTCGGTGGAATCGAGTCTGGAACCTGAAACCCTCCGGTTCCGAAGCCAAGACTTTAACACCAGGCCACCACGGACCTTCCAATTTTTCAAAAATTGTCCTTCGAACGTAGTCGGATACCTTAAAGTTAATATCGGAATTCATCGATTAAGCTCTGAACTTTTTTTCTTGATAATCTGAAGCGTTTGAAAGCCATTTCGAGCTGACTAGACAGCTCGACAAGAAGCTCGCCCTTTCTCTTGTACATAACAACACCAATCTATATTAATATTATAAATGTGAAAGTTTGGAGGGATGATATTTGTTTCTCAATCAAGCCAGAACGGCCGAACGGAATGGGATGAAATTGTGCACAAAGATAGATTAGAGTCTGGAATAGAACACGGGCTACTTTTTATTCCGGTTCGTAGATTAGTTCATTTTTTATCAAAACTAAATTTCACTCCAAAACGCTGAGACCAAAATCCCGCCAAAAATAACTAAGGCTCCAGTATTTTTTTTTTTTTTTGGTTTTTTTACCCCAACAGAAATGAAGTTAAGGTTAGCAGAATTTCGACCAATTATCTCACACGATTTTATTTATTTTCTTTGTGTTTGATGCATTTGAAATCGAATGTTGTTAATGATTCGATCTTTCTGATTCATTCTGAAGTACTTTTAAATGAAAAGAAAACAGAATACAGGAAATAAAAAATTTCTAATCTGCATTGCGTTACCCCAACTGGCGTAGGAAAATCAGACAAGTGCGTCACCTCAATTGGCGTTGAAAGTTCGAGCGTGATTGTTGACAACTGTGTTTTCATTTACAATGAAAGTTTTAAAATGATGCGTATAATACTGTTATAGCTATCTCCATCTCGATCCATAAATAAAATGGATTTGACCGAACTTGATTTGCTTTTTTGTTTTATTTTGGGTATACAATGTAAATAAAAGGTTTTTAATTTAGTTGTGTGGTATTGTTATTAAATTTTATTTATGTTATATATTTTTCATATATACTTATACTCTTAAATGCATCGTTTTTAGGTTAAGTTAAACTTTCTTTATTTGCCATTATTTGATAGTTTTTCGTACATATACATCAAAATGTCCACGCTAACCGAATCGTGGGTAATAAATAGCTAGTGCTTAATCTTTCACAACTGGAACAAATAGCGTAATTGGGCATGTCGCATTTCCAACTTTAATGTTCGCATTTGGTAGAAACTCCACCAAGTTATGGGGTTGTGGTGGCCTGGTGGTAAGGTCTCGGCTTCGGAACCGGAGGGTTTCAGGTTCTGGACTCGATTCCACCGAAGATCCGTCGTGTGAGGGGGTCTCTTGCACGTTCAATCTGTCAGGCCAAACGTCCTCCCGCTGGTGTAGAGAGGGGGGGTGCCAGCTCAGGTGCCGTTCTCGTAATCTGATCTTGGTTCAAAATGACGAGGTCCTACCCAAAATATCCCTCGTTTTGCTTTAAAACGGGATGTTAATATAACTTAACTAAACTAGAAGTGAAGGCGATTGGTTCCCTATTGGGGTAGACTGTAAATTATTGGTTTCCTTGATATTATAAACATATGTGACCTATAATTTATATGTGAACATCATTTTTAAGAAGTATAACCCTTCATGCCACACAATAATGCTTACATACTAACTTGTTTCAATAAAGAAATGCAATTTTGATAATTTCTAAAGGATTTCATATGAATTTAATGTTTTTAATTTTAGTCCATGTTCACAAATATGAGCTTGGTAGAACAAATTTGGCACGACCCGTATCCTTCTATATTTAACAGAGAAACAAAAGATACCGAAATAAACTTCGCTTGTTTAGAGCTTAACTCTTTTCAAAATACATGAAGTTTATTGTTTGCATTTAAAATGATCACAATATCCATGCATGCCGTATTTTTGCAGTTTTCATTTCCATGGTTCATATTATATTGCTGTGCAAATTTTTCTGGCATTTAAATATATTCATTTATTTAAATTATCCTCTGCACAATATAAAGCCAATCAGAGTCCCTGGTGCTTATAACAATAACTTATCTAACCAGTTGGAGGAGCACATCTTTAAAAGGGAAAAAAGCAAGTAGCAGAATTTGAAAAAAGTATTGCCATACAAGTGAAATTGAATCGAAACTTTTTGCAATTACTTCGTTATAAAATATTTTTTCCTATTAGAAATTGCTGCTATTAGAAACCAAACGGCTCTTTTTTTCCCTGACCATACATTTCTTTTTTTAAAAAAAAAAAATTGAATTGTTATTGAGCGTTTAGAGTTTCATGCCAATTTTCCTTATTTAGATTACATTAATTACTTTTGAACGAGACCTTTATGATTGTGCGATGAATGATGACAAAGTAAAACCAAACGGCTCTTTTTTTCCCTGACCATACATTTCTTTTTTAAAAAAATTGAATTGTCATTGAGCGTTTAGAGTTTCATGCCAATTTTCCTTATTTAGATTACATTAATTACTTTTGAACGAGGCCTTTATGATTGTGCGATGAATGATGACAAAGTAAAACCAAACGGCTCTTTTTTCCCCTGACCATACATTTCTTTTTTTAAAAAAATTGAATTGTTATTGAGCGTTTAGAGTTTCATGCCAATTTTCTTTATTTAGAACTCTTGTTTTTGAACAAAATACTTGTTTTCTGTTCTGACTTGAATGTAAAAATAAACTGTCCTGTACCGTAATAAACTGTGAAAATAAATGTCCATGTAACATTATATTATAAAAGTTTCTAGAAAACTGAAACTTCTATTGAATTTTTTTCCTTTCTAGGTAGCATTCAGATGGATGGGTTACTTGGGATTTTATATTTGGCAAACAAAACTCCTTTTTAAGTTCCATGAAAGCGTTTGAAGAATCGAAAAATGAAACAAATATCTCGAGAAAGAGGTACTCCCACGTTTACCTGCATTATTCGACTGGATCAAAGCTGAAGATCCTATTTGAGAACCGTGAAAATTTCTTTGCTGTCATTTGGAAATCGGAAAAGTCGATTAAATGCAAATTTATGAATTCGAATTTCTCGATGGTATTGAAATAATTTTCGGAACCGCAGTTCGAAAATATGTGGGGAAGAAACGATATGAGCATCACTTTGAAGCATCAGAATTTAAATCGAAATATATTTCAATATATTTTTCGAAATCGATACTTTCTGGTTTTCTAATAATAAATAAATTTCTATTCAAAATGCGCATCATTCTGATGTCGGAATATTAAGGTATCCGACTACGTTCGAAAAAAAATTCGAAAACTTGGAATTCTAAAAAACTAACTAAAACTTTGGTGTTTATATGTATTGTCAACTATAATACAAAACACTATAAATACAAAAGAATATATATTTGAAAAAATAACATATTTCGAGCGATAGGAAAATTTGTAATCAATTTAACCATTGGATTTGGATTATTTTTTAACTATTAAGGAATTTTAGTTGTATTGTCTATTATAAATACTATAAATGAAAAAATGCTCGAAAATATAATCTATTTTAAGAAATAAGAAAATTGTTAGTATATTTTAATGAAATTAAACAAAAATAGTTAACACTTTGCACAAAATAATAATACAGCAATCCTTTTTTTCTTTGTACACAAGTTATAGAATATAATGATGAATGAAATAAGAAATAATCTAAGAAACATTTTAAGATGCAAACAAGTGATGGGTAAAAATAGGGGGGGCATATATGCATTTTTTCCATGAATTTACATCTGAATTTTTTTTTAAACACCTATAAATGAAAAAGCATTTCACCAACTCTAAAACTTTTGGTTCCTTTCATTGTCCGTATTATTTAAAACACTTGCTGAATTTTTTGTGTAAATACCTCTATTAGTTTTTGATATATGTTAACGGTGGAGAATTTTTATGAAAATTAAAGTTAACATAACAAATTTTCCTATTTCTCAAAATATATTTTATTTTCAAATAATTTCGTTGTATGTATATTATTCTGTATTATAATTGACAATACATTTAAAAATCACTGTTTTTAAATAGTTTTTAAAAACTTTTCCTGCGAAATTACCTTAATTTCTTTTTACTTATAATATTCCTGCTATACTTCCTGCATATAGATTCCTGCATATACTTATGCCTGCATAAATTGTATTGCCTGCATAATTTGCGAAGTTTATCTCCGTTAAGTCTTGAGATTTCAGGAAACACGAAAAGATTATCCTTTTTTTTTTCATAGAGCTTGATAAATTGCGCACAATGTAAAACTGAGTAAAATACGACGCTGAAGCGAATAAGATGATAATTCATCTTGAGCGATATCATTGCCTGGAAAAAAATGATGGCAAGGTCATCGGAGTAGATAGATTTAATAGATGACCTCAATATTTGGGCTGAGGCCGGATCTTTATCTGGTAATACTTAATGCATAGCTGGGAGGTCTGTCGTAAGAAATAAATCATCATAACATCGTTCAAACTTATAGATGATTTGCGAAACAGATTTAATGGTACGCAATTCAAAGCTTTCAAAAATCGTTGAAAATTTCCGTGATTTAAGAAGTTTTAAAAAGATTTAATGAAATAAATTTGGTCCGTGAAAAATATGAAAAAAATAAAGGAGAGAAAATTATTAAGAATTGGCTTTTTTACAAAATTAAGAATATAAAATTAAGAAATCTTACACCAAAAATCATATTTTACTAAGCTCTACCGAGACAACTAGGCGATCGGCAACATTATGGCTGAGGCTGGATCTTTATCTTTTAATACTTAATGCATATCTGAGAGGTTTGTCGAAAGAAAGAAATCATCATCATATCGTTCAAACTAATAGATTAGTTGCAAAAGATATTTAATGGTATGCAATTAAAAGCTTTCAAAAATCGTTGGAAAACACAGCTTTCCGTGATTTAAAACGATTTAATGAAATAAATTTGGTCCTTAAAAAATATAAAAATAAATAAATTAGTGAAAATTAATAAGAATCTGCTTTTTTACAAAACAAAGAATGTAAATTTAAGAAATCTTACACCAAAAATCATATTTTACTAATCTCTACCGAGACAACTAGGCCATCGGAAAATTTCGATGTAAAAGCTTCAACTTTCTCTGAAGCCTTTGATTGCTGTATTCATCTCTTGAAAACCGAGTTGAGTGTTTAATTCTGTTAAAAACATTCCTGTTAATAATAAATTTAGTTTAGCTAAATTAAAGTTGCGAGCGACGTTATTGAGAACGGTTTGAACCTCTGAAGAAGTTATTTAAAATGAACCTCACAATTTTGAGCCAAAGTAACTCCACATTTTTTTTTTTTTTTTTTGAATAAGACGAAAAATGATTAAAAAAATATAATTTCCTCGATTAAGAAACATAAAAATTAGCAAATTAAATACATATTCTTAATCTTAATCATTACAATTTTTAATGCAAAAATAACAAATTGGATATATATTCTCAACTTTATTCATTTAATGTTTTAAAAAATGCAAAAAATATTTTGCGTTAAAATTGCATTTAATATTTAAAATTTGTCTTAAAGTATACAATTCTTTTATTAAAAAGAGGGGGGATTAACTTGAACTAAAAAAATCTCTTAAATGTGATTAGCCAGTGAAAACAGAATACAAAACTATTAATCTTATAAAAATGAATAAAAAAATATTGATCAATAAAGTAGTTTTTTTACGTCCTGTTGCCTACAATGTCATTAAGGACGCGTAAATAAAATATCGACTTGTTGTTTCCAATGACACTTGTTATTGACAAGCCCGCTGATCGCTGTCAGCGATTTTAAGCCTAAATGAGCGTCCGTTGTTTTTCAGTAGCGCCAACTAGCGCCAAGAATACGATGTAGCTACTTCATGCTTCACATTCTCTTGCACAACACCTTTTTACAAGGGAGCACACTCACTCTACTTGCAGATAGAAGCGGAATAACACCCATAATAATTTTAGCAGGCTTTCTAGAAAACTAACAGTTTTCTTATGCAGAGCATCTGATATACTTACTTATAATCAAAACAAGACTCCAAGCGTTTCAGTTTAATTTAGTTTAGTTATATTAACGTCGCGTTTTAAAGCAACACGAGGGCTATTTTGGGACGGACCTCGTCATTTTGAACCATGGTCAGATGACGAGGACGACACATGAACTGGCCCCCACCTCTCCACACCACACCAGCGGGAGGACGTTTGGTCTGACAGATTTAACGTGCAACAGACCCCCCCTGACAGGACGGTTCTTCGGTGGAATCGAGTATCGAACCTGAGACCCTCCGGATCCGAAGCCTAGATCTTACCACCAGGCCACCGCGGCCCTATTTGGATACATTATTAGTAGTCAGAGTTGAAAAACAGGTTCATTTCATTTCCGCTGTAGGAAGAATACTCGTTTCCGAAGAAGGCATAGAGATGTTTGTACTTCAAACATACAAGCTGGTAGAACACTTCCAACATACAAGCTAATGCCAGTGTCTGTCATGTAGCAAAGGAATTGAATATGCCAAAAGATCGCGCTCTACTATTATCTACTCGATCCGTGCAAGCTTCAACTAGTGTAGATTCAGCTTCTACAAGATTTCCAGACTCGAAACAGGTTCTCACTTCAGTTTCGCTTGGAAGTGAATTCGCAACTATTTTGGAATATCCTCAGGACAGATGCAGCAAACTTTCCTTTGTACAACTTGCTGAAGACTCACATCTGTTGAATTTTTGAATCAGCATTCAGCTTCCTTTCCAATCACCAAAAGAACGGTATGATATTAGTTTACTGCATTATTAGCATACTGAATCACCGGGAAGAGATATGCCTCGTTGTTACAGAATAAAATTGTTTCGGATCTGCAATATGTCATTTCTTTTTGCATACTATTTTTGTGAAAGACGGGACTCTTTTTTTTAATGGAGGATGGAGTATTAGTCTTTATTTTAAAGACGTCTTCAAAAATCACCTTACTGAAGAAAGTATCATCAGTCGCTACTTTCGTGATCCATAACTTCCCTATTCTAAAACTCAATTCTTGACTTTTGGTGTTGAAATATCTCGGGGCCACGGTGGCCTGGTGATAAGGTCCCGGCTTCGGACCCGGAGGGCTTCAGGTTCGAGACTTGATTCCATTGAAGAGCCGTCTTGTAAGGGGTTTCTTGCACATTAAATTTGTCAGGCCAAATGTCCTCCCGCTGGTGTAGAGAGGGGGGTGCCAGCTCAGGTGTCGTCCTCGTCATCTGTCAGTGGTTCAAAATGACGATATTCGTCCCAAAAAATAGCCCTAATGTTACTTTACAACGGGAAGTTTAATATAACTAAATCAAACATTAACTGTTTTAGTGGCGTTCTTCATTTGTTCCAAAAAAAAACTTTTTTGTATTAATAAAAATTAAATATTTATATATGAAACGCATCATTAGTAGCATAAAAGCAGGATATTCCATGAAGGCATTTAACTTAATTTTCAAAAGCAAATTTGCTAAGAATAAGCACAAAAGAGATGAGAAAATATTTATTATAAAAACTTCACTTTCAGACAAAAAAAATCTTAATTTTTTTTATATCAAATTTATTCATCAAATGGAATAAGTAAGTCATAAATTCCTTCGAACAAAAAACGACCCAAAATAGGCCTCGTGTTGCTTTACAACGGGATGTTAAAATAACTAAACTAAACTTGAAATATCTAGTAGGCCATATTAATCCAAGAACTTTAATATTTTAAGCTGCATTTCACAAAATGCTGCACTGAAGTGTGGAACATGCTATCTTACGATTCTTGAAGGTAGCAGACAGTGTTGGCCATCTTGATCATATTCTTGGCCATATTTTGTTGCAATATAATTTGTCAAATGTTACAAAGGTATGTTAAATACGCAGTGGATTCAAAAATTGCTAATTACGAACTAATTATTTGATTCATTCAAACAAAATCCCATTCCTTCATTACGTAGTTTACAAAATTTCATAGCCTTCTACGTCTGGAGAAAATTTTAAAATAGGGCCGTTTAAGTATGATCATCCTACACTTCACAATGCCACTGCATGTACAAGAAAAGTGAATAAAGACGAGAATGGATAACACGTCTCGAAAAACATAGTTTCAAATGAACTTAATTTTGAAGTAGACTAATATTTATTGTAAAATGAAGGTTGAGATTAAGTTGGTTGCTAGTGACCTTATCATGGAAAGCTTATTGTTCTTTATTTAAAACGCTTATCAATATTTGTGGCGATAATGTTTGGCTGGAATTATGCCAAAGTTGAGGATGAATTCCGCCAAGGATCGAACCTGTGATGTTTGCATTTGAAGTCCAGTAACCTATGTATTCGACAAAAGCGATCGCTGATGTCTAGTGTCTGTTACTGGCTTACTACGATGTCACCACAATACTCCCCTACCAGTGAGTCTGTAGAGACGAACGGTTTTTATAGCGCCAAGTGTTATGGCGAGTGAAAGGAGTGTTTCGGTACCATCAAGCGTTTTAGCGAGCGAAGAGAGTGTTTCGGTACCATCAAGTGTTTTAGCGAGCGAAGAGAATGTTTCGATACCGCCAAGTGCTATGGTGAACAAAAGGAGTGTTTCGGTACCATCAAGCGTTTTAGCGAGCAAAGAGTGTTTCGGTACCGCCAAACATTTTAGCGAGCGAAGAGAGTTGCTGCTGCGTCAAGTGAGTCTGACGACTTTGTGTTGGTTGCGTTTCTTGCGGGTAGGTGGCACCCCAACAGCAGTTTGAAAGTTCATAGTCCGAGGTCACCAATGGGGCGATGATTTTTGGCTGGAATTGTGCCAAAATTGAGGTTGAATCTGATCAAGGATCGAACCTGCGATGTTTGGGTCTGAAGTCTAGCAAATCCATTCGACAAAAGCGATCGCTAGTGTCTAATGGCTATTACTGGCTTATTAAGATGTCGCCACATATTTACCCCTTTTAGTGTCGACCGGAAGTATCGAACCTATGTGTTGGATGCCGAACCGATTTGATGTCTTTGCTAAGGCTTGGGAAAAACTCATAAGAGCAAAATAAGAATGATTACGAAACAAAGGAAGAATAAATGAATGTCCCTCATATTTCAATATTTGAAATAAAGATGCCATCACAAATGATACATCGTCGTTGGTAATTTTCACAGTTGTTGTAAACGATGATATGTTTCGCTTGGCATTAAAAGAAAAAAAAACTTGAAATAACACAGCATGAAAAAGAAATAGAGCTCCTTTATTTATACGAAGAAAACATAAAATAACACAATACTAAATTTGCTGGGTTTAGAAATAAGGATTTTTTTGAAGTTGAAATTTTACTGTTTTCAAAATTATGTCTTATTAAATTCAAGAGATTTATTTCAAAGAGTAGAAAAGTATTTTTTAATTTAAATATACATATTACAAAAAGGAAAAATGTATGGAATAGAAATAGAAATGTATTTGCCGAATTAAGTGATTAAGAGCTAAAATATAGTCCCATTTTCGAGCTTATGCAAGCATTTGTATCAATTTTATGAAGAAAAATTTGAATACAAAGATAAAATCGCGTTTCAGTTTTTAAATAAATACTATAGATGCGTAAAAACGATGGGAAATGCAAGACTTCAAATACATCTCGATACAAGGTATTCAGGAGAGAATCTAGAAAATGAAAAACAAACACGGGGTATATTTTCCTTCATTTAAAAATTGAATATATTCTTGAATAAATAGGGGTAAAAAGATTGGAATCATACATTTATAAAGGAATTTAAAACGGCTTAGCGATTCGTAATAAATCGGGAAAATATGGAATTAATGGAACGTAGAGAAAAAAACTTTTTTTTTGTTCCAAATTCTTTTTTTTTTATGCTGAACTTTTTTTATTATAAACTTGCAGTTTTAATGCATACTCTTTTGCAATGTATGCATAATTTTCAAAGTAGACATTTTTTTTCATATTCTGCATAATACATAATCGTCATGAGAACATGAATTAAAAGAAAGAGTAGATTAATATTTTTTAATTTCGTAAATGAATATTTGTGATAAAATTTCTAGAGTTTGTTAGAGCAGACTGATAAGGAATAAATAATTATTTACAGATGATGCTCACTCCTTTTTTGTATTAAAATTCCATTTTATTTCGTCTCTTTTGTAAGTAAGGAATATATTTACAGAAGTTTCTATGAAATCCTGGTGTCTCTTTTAGAAGATAATGTTCAACATCCAATTAAAATTGTCTTGGGATGGTTAGTGAGTGTTCTTGTTTTCTCAATAAATACATTAATAAAAAAAAACTCTTACAAACGAGTGAAGAGTTATTTTAAAAACAAAATTTCAGAAAAACTCATAAAATCAGTATTAAAAAAACTTCAATTTTAAACATATTTTTTAAATTGATTATTTATAAAAAGGAGAAAATGTATATATATTTATCTAAAATTTTACATTTTATTAAAGCATTATAGAATTGAAATACTACTTAATATCATGCTTTTTAACTAATTCCAGACATGTAAAAATGTTATTTCCTTTAAATAATAAGTATAAATAAATTAGATGGATTTAAAGCAAATTTAATTCATAGACTGTAATTGCTGGAACCAAGACATTATTTCATTAAGTGGGAAGAATTGTACACAAAAAATTTCGGACAGAACTTTCATTTTGCATTTATTTGCTGGAAATGCAAAGATTTCTAATCTCTGCGCATTATAGAACCCCTTTCATTCAATCATATTTATAAAAATATCTTGGTATGGTACCAGATCACAAACGTACCACTTGATACAGTACCAGGTCTTGAATAAAATAGCATTCCAGATTCAGCCAGAAAAATCGAAATGTCACCAATTTTTTTCATCGAATCAACACTGTGATAACCAGTCAATCAGGCAAAGCAATCATTACAAATGTTTGAATGTTAACATTTTTATTTAAATTTTTATTTTATTTTTTGTACGTTGAAATTTTTATGTAAATACCTCTATTAGTTTTTGAGATATCATGTTAGCGGTGGAGAATTTTTATGAAAATTAAACTTTTGAGAAAATTGAAGTGAAAGAGAAATTTTAGTTGAAAAATAGGTGACCCTGGATGATAGGTTAGTCCTTCCCTTTCCTAGAAAAGATGAATTGTTTTGAAAAGAGGAAAGTCTAAACTATAAGAAATAGCAATTAAAAAAAAGTCACCAATGTGATCGATAACCAATGTTTTTAAAGTAATCGGATACCTTAATTTTGTAACGCTATATACAGTCAACTGCTGACCAAGCCAGATAAGTTTGGAATGTATACTGTTGCTGGGGCAATTGGTTTCTTGTTGTGTCCTAGGCATCTTCAAGCTATTGGGGAAAAAGAGGCTTTAAGAAACAGGGTTGATTGTATGTTATCAAAGTATATAAATTTCTCTATTCATGATTATTAGAGCATTACATAAAAGATTTTCTGGCAAAAAAAAAACATAAAATGTATACTTTCTCAGTCCCAGTGCTGTCTTAACCTTCCTAGAGGGTTAAATAAATCCTCTGAGGTAGCAAGAAAATAAGATGTCGCATTTGACCGACTATTTTTGGTCGGTCGAATAAGAAAGAAACCATTGCGACTGACTACGCAGACGTTCAATTGAGCATTCGATGAAATGGTCGTTAATTAAGCGTATAGTTTGCTCTGCATTTCGCAGAAAAATAGAAGTGAATAAATTACAAAATTTTTACGGAATATTGTTGATCTTTCTGCTGAGATACTCGCAAAATACCTTCTCAGTCCCAGTGTTATCTCAACCTTCCCAGGGGGTTAAATAAATCATCCGAGGTAGCAAGTAAATAAGATGTCGCATTTGACCGACTATTTTTGGTCGATCGAATAAGAAAGAAATCCTTGCGACTGACTACGCAGACGTTCAGTTGGGCATTCGATGAAATAGTCGCCGGGTTCTTGAGGATAGAAACGGAAAATTGCTGACTGAAAGTGAGGACAATATTTCGCCGTGTCAGAAGGCCTTTAGTTACACTAAAAACATTGACGATATTTCTCATGTTTAAATCATAATCTAGGTACCGGTTATGTCACAGCGTCGAAACCCTTAAGTACGTTTAAGATCAAATTGTCTGCGATTCGTCTAATACTGAACAGGTTTATTGTTGCATCAAATTACACCAAATAAGAAAGAAAGATTTTTTTTTTTGTTGTTAAATTTTTGTTTGCTCGCAATCATCTGGTTAAAAAGTTGTCGGGGATAACCTAATCAGTTTCTTAGGAGAAAATCTAAAAATAAAAATTGAAATTCTTTGTAATCATTACACAGTATATATCCAATAAATATATAACTTAATATATTGTGTATAAACGGTGTATGAAAACGAACAATGAAATTTCCGAATGTTTTGACTTCATTTTTTTAGGAATTTTTTGACTTCACAAACTCTAGAAGATGACAATGCAAACCGCAGAAACTTTCTTCCTTTTCTTCGAAATTATCTTAAGCAAATCGTATGACTTCCAATTCGCCAAAGGCTCATCATGTGAAACTGTAGTCATCATTCACTGTTATTCCTTTTTTTAATGTACTTCACCGGGTCCTAATTGTAAAGATAATAAATGTGTCGACATATACTTTTATCTTACATAACAATAAACAGTTGAGTGAGCTTAATATTATTTACAACTTCTTCCGCGAATAAAAAGCCTGAAAATCAAATAGAACAGGGATGGTGAACCAGTGGCATAAGTCACAGTCGCCAAAGGCTCATCGGTTGAAACTGTAATTATTGTTCACAGTTATTCCTTCTTCCAATTTGCTTCACTAGGTCCGAATTGTAAAGATAATTAATGTGTCAACATTTACATTTATCTTACAAAGCAATAAACAGTTGAGAGAACTTTGTATTGATTACAACTTCTTCCTGGAATAAAAGGCCTGAAGATTAACTTATAGTACAGGGATGGTGAACCAGTGGCATGCGTGCCATCGATGGCATGCGAACCAATATTTTGGACAGGCCACAAATCAAAACTGCTTGCAAGTGACTTCATTTGATAAACTGAATTTCTCCCAATTCTATTGGTTGGGAATTAAAGAATTTGAAATACAAAATGATCAATTTCCAATCTAGTTCAATGTAGATTCAAAAATTTATTGAAATGAGGTAAAAAGTAGAACTGATTGAAGCAGAAAGATTGACAAGCAATGTACGATGTTAAACCATATATTACGCCTTGGACATCATCTTTCAACCGCAAATTTGATGTCATTCTGACTCGACTACGTATCGGCCATTCACGTATGACACACAGACACTTACTGTTTGGAGAATCTCCGCCTGTTTGCGGTTTATGCGATGTTCCACTCACTATACGCCATGTTTTGATTGAATTTTCTGTTTTTTATAGAGACCGTGTGAACTTTTTTAATTAATCAGATTTTAATTTGTTTTTCCTTCTAGGGGAAACACCTCACGCAAATTTACTCCCGTTTTTAAAAGAAAATCGGAATTTTTAGTGAAATATAAATTTACCCATACTTCTACTTACTGCTCTACAAGTTTTTTAAGACGAATTTTATGGTATTAAATAGAAAAACACAATAAATGAGTTGTGTTTTTGGTGCAGAATATCCTAGAAAAGGATCTTGAGCCAAAAAATTACCCTATCCTATTCTATTCTATCCAATAATGAAATTTTTGAAACATAGAATTCGATTCAAACATTTAACTATTTGAAAAATTTGACTCATAACATTTTAACTACATTTTTATACGAGTCTTTATTTTCAGAAAGGAATAACATCAAATCACGCTTAGAAGACGTTTAGCAAAATTCAACTCCAATTCAACTTGCACTTTGTTAAAATAAACATGTTATAATCCTAATATAAGTTATTTGTCATTTAATCTGCAATAACAGAAGTCACACTAATGTTACTTTCATTTGAATTACATGTATGACGAAAACATTTACTACTATACAGTGCGAAATGTATTTTTTCGTAGTAAATAAAGGGTTTTGACTTGTGAGTATCATTTTTATTATCTTCCGAATAATCACACGCCGAAATTATTTGACGGCAAGTCTATGCCTCATTAGATATTTATTGAGAAAAATGGCCCATTAATCCATAAAGGTTCTCCTCTCATGGTATAGGAAAATAGTAAAGGAATAAGAAGAGAAGGGAAAAAAATGAATCCATCTCTAAAACAGGCTTAGAAACCGTTACGACATTAGACCGTTAGAACATTAAAGACACGCTTAGAAGCCGTTTAGCAAATGACTCCAATTCAGCTTGCCCTTGGCTAATCTAAACATCTTACAATCTTAGTATAAATAATTTGTCATTCAATATGCAATAACAGAAGTCAAACTAATGTTACTTTCATTTGAATTACAAGTATAAGGAAAACATTTACTACTATACAGTGCAAAATGTATTTTTTTGTAATAAATAAAGAACTGGGAGTGGTTAGTATCATTTTTATTATCTTCCGAATAATCACATGCCAAAATTATTTGACGGCACGTCTATGCCTCATTAGATATTTATTTAGAAGAATGCCACGTTAATCCCTAAAAGTTCGCTACCTCTGGTATAGAAAAACAGTAAAGGAACAGGAAGGATTGAAAAAAATGAATCCGGCTCAAAGACTTTCGAAAGGGTCATCCTAAAGCAAGGATTTAAACCAGGGATTTGTCTTTGGGAAGAGCCTGACAATCGTCCAAAAATAAATCCTCTTGACTCGGAAAATCCTAAGAAATTGAAGTTTCGGAAAAAATAAGAGAAAATCTGCATAACCAAAAAACAGGGAAAACAAAAATAAAAGTAGGAAGCACAAAAAATGTTTTTTTTTAATTCAAACTCTGAAATTTTAGGATAGGCGAGGGGGACATTTGGCCTGGTTGTAAGGTCTTGGCTTCGGAACCGGAGGATTTCAGGTTCGAGACTCAATTCCACCGAAGAACCTCGTGTGAGGAGGTCTCTTGCACGTTAAATCTGTCAGGACAAATGTCCCCATCCCAAAATAGCTCTAGTGTTACTTTACAAGGGGACGTTAATGTAACTAAACTAAACCCTCATTTTTGGGATTTTCATTTGTTTTTCTTTTCACAGAGGTGAAATGATGTTGATTCTTTTGACTGTAACTCCGGTTTTTCCTTCTGCTTTTTTAGATCAGGCAAATTCGAACGTCCCACTCTCCTAAAATACTTTACATAGATATTTCTATAAATTAATATTCCCCAAATGTAGCCCATTAAAAAGTTTAAAAACGACATTAAGAATCACATCCAAGAACATTACTCAAACCATTATTCCAAGTGTCCCTAATTATACTAAGTTTGAGAAATTCGGACCTCTGTACTAACATATACAGGGGCAACTTTTAATGCTAAATTACAATAGTTTCATATAATTTAACATGTTCTGAATATTAAATTGAATCACCTTCTATTACTCGTTGTCAATTTTATACATTTCTTGCATTATCACAACATTGCAATTTAATTTCTGTAGTAAAAATTCTTATGTGTTCCTTAATTCTTAAGTAATTTCTTAAATCAAATATTTCAGATTCATTAACAGAATTAATTGCTCTGAAGCTTTTAATTGTAGTTTTTTTCCTCAGTTTAAAAATGTTTCCATTAATTCTCAGTACATTCTGGGAATTTCATTTAGTGAATCTGAATTAACCTCATTCGCCGTATGAGCATCTTTAATTAAAAAGTACATTTCATGCATGCAATCAAATGAAAAGGGAAAATTAAAGGAAATATTTTTTTTTTCGATCTTTACTTAAAAGAATACAAAAATATGTCGAGTTTAAGTTTGGATATTTTTATCATGTACTGAATAAGGAAAGAAGCTTCTATCAAAATAAATTTGTGTGGTGTATGTGCTTTCATTTTAAAAATGGTATTTTAATGAGAACCATTCATCGTAAAAAAAACTTAAGACGAAACAACGAAAATACTGAAAAAAAACGCTCTTAATTTCCTGTATACTTGACAATGGTTCGCTGACATCGCTAAGATGAGAGTTTATGATTTTCATGATCTTATCTTGTAAGAAATAGGAGACACAGTTTTTTTTCAGCTGTACTCGAAAAGAAAAAGAATTTAGATTGATAATTTATCATTATTATGACCATTTTTCATGCGAAAGATATTTTTCTCCTGATAACTGATGATAATGAAGTAGAGTAATGCCGCTGAAAATCGACTTTTAAATACGTAGAGCATTTCTTCTTAGAACTTTAACCGACTTTTAAGTGATATCTTCTTAGAGATTGTAGTTTTATTTTAAAGTTTTAGCACTCTCCTTTCGAACACCTTTTGGGAATATTTGTGATTTTGAAATCCTTTTTATCATTATTCATTTAAAATTATTAGAAATATTTTAATTATTTTCCCTCAAATTTAGTGGAAGCTACTTATGACTTTCAAGAAGAAGCAAGATGGTATTCAGGGTTTCTAAGGATTCTTCTCATATAGGGTTTATTAATAATAATACCGAAAGTCAAATCAAAAAGATTATTAATAAAAATATTTTTGCTTTAAAATATATCTACTAAAAAGATCTTTTCAACAAAATATTTTTTGTATTAAAATACATCTACTAAAAAGATCTTTTCAACAAAATATTTTTTTTTAAAAAATGAGGATTTTTCTATTTCTTGATAACATCAAGTTCTTTGTGGGTTTCAGTTTTGCTAATTAAATATTATTTATGAAAGGATTTTTTTTCTCTTATTTACCCGTTTAAGAAACAGCAACTTACCGAATTATGAATGATAAAATTACTTGATTATTGCAAACAGCTTTAACATTGAAATGCACACACTTAAAATTTAAAAGTTAGTAAGAAAGTATATTTTGTTTACAAGAAAAGTAAAGAAGCACTTTATCCAAACGAATATTATGTGATATGAATACTAAACATCATCCTTAATATATAATGGGTAGTATAATAAGATATCCATGCCTAAATATTGAAATAACCTTCAAAAAATTATAACCTTGTAGAGTCTAAAAATTTCAAATGCCAATAAAAGAAAAATTAAAAGGTAATGATAATTTTAAGAAAAACAATTCTTAAAGACATGTTTTTTTAAATATGTTAAAATGTCAAAATTGTTTTAATGGTTTTTTACTCTTTGATCGTTAATTTATAATTCATTACTGTAATTTTAAGGGATTCAATAGATTCTTCCTCAAATTTGGTGCTGGTGGAACCGATTGTATGGAATCAAAATCTAATTAAATAATTGTATCACCTCACAATTAAATAATTACATTACAATTAAATCCTGAAAATATTTAAATAGCATAGCGTTGTCGAGACCCCGTATATGCACCAAAATCTCAAAATTCTAGAACATCAAACAGTATGTGAAAAATTTCTCATCAGTGTTGACAAATTACCATCTTCACAAACAGGAAACAAGTAGAGTTAAATAAAAGAGAGAAACATCGGCATATTTGAAGTGATTCGGCAAAAAATTTAAATGAATTTAATCAATAAATTTCAAAAATTAATTAACTCACTTTATCAACGTATTCACGGACAGATTTAAAATTTACTGGGTGTTTCAAAAAAACGTGTAC
Source organism: Argiope trifasciata (assembly GCA_026543055.1). NCBI lineage: Eukaryota > Metazoa > Arthropoda > Arachnida > Araneae > Araneidae > Argiope > Argiope trifasciata. Next base: position 3,718,679 of record JAPMOQ010038378.1, read on the forward strand.
AAAATGGCATAGTAGATACGTCATACAACAGGGATAAAAAATCGCATTGGAACAGAGGGTCGCAAACGCCTGTAGAGGGCGCTAGAGCCTCGAGAGGGCCTTGCCATACAAACACGAGATGAGAAAATGACATCGTTGGAGACTGTTTACCTGGGAAGTACGTTATTCCTGAAAGACTTAATGGTTAAATTTATCTAACATCCTTGCAAGAGGCTCTGCCAGAAATACTGAATGATGTTCCGATGCCTATTCGAATTCAACACATTGGCACATTTCAGCACAGACTTCAGACCACATCTGCAGGCTACTTTTTCTGGCAGCTGTATGGATCACGGTGAACCAATCGAATGGCCACCACGATCACCAGAACTGTTCCCCTTTGTATTTTTCTTACGGAGACAAGGATTTGAAACGCACGCCTGTTGCAAAGCAGGAAGACTGGTAGGACGGACTGTTACGGCAAAAGGATGCATGTCACATTATTCCAATATTCTATATCACCCTGGGTGTCATAAATTGAACTAGATAATGCAAGTACAATGATGAGTTAACTCGAATCTGTGTAACTCGAAATATGAAAAAGTTTCAAAATATTTCTATTGTCGGATAACAACGAGGTTGAAGATGACGAAGTCCGTCCCAAAATAGACCTTGTGTTGCTTTTCATCGGGACGTAAATATAACTAAACTAAACTGTCAAATAACAGATTCTTTCAGTTTATTTTAAATAGCTAAATATCAATATTCCATTTTAAAACAACACTAGGGAATGACCCTGTAATTTGAACCTCGATCAGATGACGACACCTGAGGTAGCATCTTCTCTCCAAACTTCCACACGACAGCAGTGAAAAGACGTTTGGCCCCAACGGTTTTAACGTGCGCCAGACCTCCTTACACGAAAGTTCTTCTGTGGAATCGGGTCTCGAACCTGAAATCTTTAAGTTCCGAAGCCGAGACCTTACCACCAGGCCATCGGGACCTCACAGATTTTTTCGGAAAGCTGAAAAAAATACAATCGACTCTGCCAATGGAATTGGCTCATTGACCGTTTTGAGGCGGTGATGGCCTGGGAGTAAGGTTTCGGCTTCGGAAACGGACGGCTTCAGGTTCGAGACTCGATTCCACAGAAGAACCGTCGTGTGAGGTAGTCTCTTGCACGTTAAATCTGTCAAGCCAAACGTCCCTCCGCTGGTGTGGAGAGGGGGGTGGAAGTTCAGGTGTCATCCTCTTCATCTGACCGTGGTTCAAAATCCCGATATTCGTCCCAAAAAATAGCCCTAATGTTGCTTTACAACGGGATGTTAATATAACCAAACTAAACCAAACATTGACCGTTTTAGTGGCGTTCTTCATTTGTTCCAAAAAAAACCTTTTTGTATTAATAAAAATTAAATACCTATATATGAAATGCATCATTAGTAGCATAAAAGTAGGATATTCCATGAATTCATTTAGCTTATTTTTCCGAAGAAAATTTGCTAAGAATGAGCACAAAAGAGATGCGAAAATATTTATTACGAAAACTTCACTTTCAGACAAAAAATTTCTGAATTTTTTTTAATAAAGTTTATTTATCAAATGGAATAAGCAAGTCATAAATTCCTTCGAACAAAAAACGTCAACAAATAATATATATATCACAAAACAGTTCCAACTTAACTAATCTTCAGTTCTCGTACTATTTGCATTGAATTAAACCTTTAAAAAAAATTTAATATCGATGATTTTATCTCTTTTATTTCCTCAAATGAAACCCACCTTTAAAATGAATTTGCAAAGTTGGGGCATCTGAACCATGAAAAAGAATACTTTTCTTTTTTATTTAAATAATAGGCTATTCTTTTGATATGCAGAATAAAACTATAGGATTATAAAAGAGCAATGGTAAAGATCTCTCTCAAAACATTTCGAATGGGATTTCTTTTGTTCGGGGAACAGAAGAAACACCGAGTGCTTTGAGATAATTCTTTGTCATTTGTTAAGGCATAAATCGGGGTATTTGTTTGGATAATCAAAATATCGGCCAGACCTTTCTGATTTGATTTTGTATTTATTTAAATTATACTTGGATTTAATGTGTTTTTGAAAACCCTGGAAAAGAATTGCGCTCTTATCAGAAATGAGTTGTTTGAAGGAAGAAAAGATGGCTTATGTCCAGAGAAGTGACATCGAAATTCGTGAAAAAAGGGATGAGGGAATTTCTTTAAAAACTGTGCCTTTTTGTGACTATTTCTAAAAATACCCTTTGTTTAAGAGTTAATTTGAATCTAGTGTCAAAAAAATACAATTCATGATAGATATAATCAGCTCATGCCTAAATGATGCAATCTTTTATATAAATGAAAATGAATGTTTGTCTGTATGTCTCTTAAGCGCTGCCGTGCCGCTCATCCGATTGTGATAAAACTTTGACTACTTATTACTTGCACTTACGGGATGGTTATAGGCAGAGTAAAATTATGTTATCGAT
>JAPMOQ010038378.1:3721161-3736308 GCA_026543055.1 Argiope trifasciata
CTCTTATGCTCTGCCATTCTGATCATCCGATTGCGATGAAACTTTGAATACTTATTAATTGCACTTATTTGTTTCTGTTGATGAGGAAAAAAGTAAGATTATTCATTATGCATAGTAAAATTATGTAATATATATATAAATTATTTTTTGGATTTATTCACCGCATCTTTTAACCAAAGATTGTTGTCAAATGAACACGCCAAGGAGACACAACAGTTTTTTCTCTTAACCAGTTCACATGCTGGATGTTACGACTCGGATAGTCAAGAAATTAATGTGTTTCTTCTGAAGACAGAAAAACAAAAGAACATTGCCTACCCTAAAACTCTTAAATAATGAAATAAAAAAAGAATAGAATAAAAGTAGGACATGCATTGTAACAATTTTTATTCAACTAGTTTTCACGAAATCTGGAACTGAGTTATAAAGAAAAAAAATTTTAGTACGTTAAGGAAAGTAAGCACTGCATTATAGTATGTTTTTATTGAACACGGAATCTGGAACTGAGTTGAGAAAGGGTCTCCTTAATTCAGTTTTCCAACGATTTCTCATAGTTAATGAGCAAAAAAAGAGAATTTCAGCTTCTCCCAAAATTATTAACAACCATTTTAATCCAATTGTTTTGTAAAAGTGAGAGCTATTATTTCTTTTGCAACCGATACTGTCTGGCATACGGTGAATTTGACTTAACAAGCTAGAAAATTAAAAACTACGTAAACATGAAACACAGGTTAAAAAAAAAAGCACAACCGTGATATACACAAAGATCAATGCTTGTAGAAGTTAACAATATGCAAACTGATAGAAAATCGCTATTTTTGTAATAGCAACAGCGTAAAGCTCTCGCTGTGTCTGGCTCGTAATGCAATCAACATTTTAAGGTAATCGACAACGTGCGGAGGAAAAATTTTGAAAAAATTGGATTTTTTAGAAATTATTTGTGGTTTTTTGATGTACTGTCAATAATAATCATTATAAACAAGCAAAAAATAATTTTAAAATATATTTTGTGAAATTTTATTGTAGTAAATTTTAATGAAATTAAATCAAAACGGTTGACACTTAATACAAAATTGCAATGCAACAATTCTATTTTTATTTGCACATAAATTATAGAATTAATGAAATGAACCAAAATCTAAGAAAAATATTGAGTGCAAAGAAGTTATGGGTAAAAATATGCGCATATATGCATTTTTACCATAAATTTACAGCTTAATTTTTCTTATAAACCCGAAAAAGAATATATATATATAACCCCATCTTGACGCCATTTGGAAAGAAGAGCTGAGAATCAACAGTTTTGAAAATTCTAAATCATAGATTATTAAAAAATAATCCAAGGAAATGTATGCATTTAAGAGTTTTCATGCGAATAAAAACATTCGTTTAAGAATAAGAACAAATCTATCAATGTGAAAGGTAATTTCTTCATAGTCAAACGAACCAAACTGAAAAAGATAATCGAAGCCATACTATTGACAAAGAAGAAGCTAAGACAGGGACGATTTTCAACTTCTACAGACATCATTTTAAAAAAGATCAATGTAATTAAACTAATCACAATCGTAAAATACAATTTTCTACTTCTATGCCGTCATTTCTCTGAAATCTTAGAAGTAGTTAACTTAATAAATAAACAGTTGCTAATTTGTAACACTTCCACATTGTTTATGACCTGGATATGAGCCTTTGCTGTTTTCATTCAATTCATATCCAAGCAATCAGTTTGTAATTAAGTTTAAGAAGAAATTTCCCTTCCATTTCAAGATGTGTCTTTACTACTTAACCAAAAACCTTTTGTCGTGATAATTCACTATATGAAACATTTAACTTCTGCGCAACTTTTTAAACCTTCAGCTGTAATCAAGTTTCTATTTTCGACAGAACTCAGATACTTCAAATCTTGTTAACATTTAAATGAACGGAGTGCTCATTTCTAATTAAAACTGAAACTTTTAAGAGATAGGTTTGATGGAGATCTCCCTTAAGTCTTTATTTTAACCAGGAATAAGACGCCGGCTAATGATGAGGCTCCCGGCGTTTCAAGAATTAACTAACCGTCAGATTACTATTTGTTTGAGATATGAGAAATGGAATTTCAGTTTATTACTTCGAACGATTCTCTCAGTTAATTTAAATGCAGTTGAGAACTTTGTCTGAAGAGCAAAGAATAGAGAGGAAAGCCCTTATTCATTTTCCATGGGAATAAAACATGCTTTGGATCCTATTGGTTATTGAGGGATCTATTAGTAAAGACTTCTATTCGAAAAGGAAAGGAGAAGATTATATATTATTTAAATAAACTTTATCGCATCTCCTTGATATACCTGCCTAAACCCCTGAGGGGAGAACCTCGTCATTGACGATGAGATTCTTCCAGTATGGTAGGTGGATTACACCAACCCGGTGTGTACACAAAGGGAGGGATCTGGTTTTTCTTATCGATGACGGGACATACTTCCAACGGGGAAGGTTGTACAGCGACGGGTAATGACCCTTAGAACTCAGCCCCAAATCCCACCAGTGTTGCTGTAGACGCGGCCCAGCTATTCAGTACTTTTTTTCGGCGTGTCTTCCGGCGGGTCGGAGATCACCAGTGTTGCTGTAGAGACGGCTCGGTTATTCAGTAATTTTTTCGGTGTGTCTTCCGGTTGTTTGGAGATCGCCAGTGTTGCTATAGGGGCGGCCCGGTTATTCAGTAATTTTTTCTTTGTGCATTCTGGCATGTTGCAGATCACCAGTGATATGACATGACTTATATATCTACATATAACAAAATCCAATTCTTAGATATTTTCACACGTGGGTGCTACGATGAGCTTTTGATTACTTAATAATTAAGGATTAAATGTAGGAATATTAATGATGTCATCAATGTAAATACATTGAGAAAATAATGTGATAACTTTCAGAATATAATGAGAGATAAAACAAATCTACCGCCACTAGCAATTCAAAGCTTAATACCATTGATGTAGTAGCATTATTCAAACTAAGACATCTAGTGATTACAATTTTAAAAAAAGAATACTGAATAAGATTCGACTTGACTTTTGTTTTAAATTTTTTATGTGGTTTATTAAAAAAATTAGAAGTAAATGCGATCAAAGCTTCATCATAATTCATTATTATTATTCTTTCCGAAATTTTTAACTGAAAGCAAATAAATGAATTCAGTTCTTTTTGTAGTTCAATCTTCAATTAAAAAATAAAAAGGCAAAACTCACTAGAATTTTAATTACCGAAATTTTTTAAAGAAACTCATCTTTCTTTCTGCTATAAAGAGAGCTTTATTAAATGTCAATTGATGTACTCAAAATCATTCCTGTCAATCTAAATTCCAAGTCAAAACAATATAACTGATTACTAGTATAAACCATAAATATTATTAATGATGTTCTGAAAAATGTATCATACTTTTTTTTAATTAATCTTAAAATTAAAATTAATTTTTTATAAATTTTAATCTTTCCTTCTGCTATAAAGAGAGTTTTATTAAATATCAATTTAGGTACTCAAAATCATTCCTGTCAATCTAAATTCCAAGTCGAAACAATATAACTGATTGCTAAAATAAGCCATAAACATTGTTAATGATGCTCTGTGAAATTTTTTATCCTATTTTTTTATAAAATACAGATTTACTTCCTCGCTCATCTACAGAATTTTAGCAGAAAAATTGATACGAAAGAAAAAACATTCGTTTCAGATAATAATATTCGTCTCTTAATCTATATTCCGGTATTCTGAACAGAGAGAAAATACAATTCATATGAGTTTCCACAGCAAAATAGAAAATTCTGAAAAAGTCGACTGTCTTCTGATAAGATATTGATAATATTTGTTGTTCTTTTTTTTCATGTACATTAAGAAGCGATTAAAAAGTACCGTAGCGCCCGGTTTGATAAATGATATTTAAATATGTATTGATTAGTCGTCAGAATCTTTTTTCCAGAAAACATCATTTTTAACATATTTTGTTTAACGAAGTCTGGGCTTTAAAGTATGTTTTTTTAAATACAGGGAAATAGCATATGAAAAATAATCAAATGCCAGTTTTTATTAAAAAATATTAGAATATAAAAAATAAAATTTGAAGATAGGGAAGATAAACCTCTTTTTCAGTTTATTAATTATTATTCTGTTCTAACAGGAAATTTTTATCTAAAATTTTCAATAAATCAGAATACTGTTACGAACTCGAAAATATGTTAAGTGCCAAATGCAAAATAAGGTATCATATTGCAATAATTTGAAATTCACAAATCTATATAAATAAGAATGAATGTTTGTCTGTATGTCTCTTATGCGCTCCCGTACCGCTCATCGGATTGGGATAAAACTTTGAATACTTATTACTAACATTTACGGGATGGTTATAGGCATAGTTAAATTATCTAATGTGAAAAAAAAATATTTTTTGATCTATTTACCTCATCTATTAACCAATGATTATTGCTAAATTAATTTTCCAAGGAGACATAGCAGTTTTTCCACATAACTGATTCTATGCTGGATGCTACGAGTCGGACAGTCAAGAAATTCATTTGTTTCTTCTGAAGACGGAAAAACAAAAAAATACTGCCTACCCTAAAGCTTTTCAATTATAAAATAAAAAAGAATAAAGTGAAAATTAGTCACACTTCTCTTTTGAATATCATTCAACTTCAATGAGTGTATTCATTTGCGATATTATTCCTAATGAAACAAGACATTTAAGGGAAATTTCAAAAGATATTTCCAAAATTATTTCTTCTGCGGCTGCAACGCTCAGGATATCAACTAGTTATTATATACACTGATGGGTAAAAAATCCCAACATTAGGAAGGAGCTGTGCTAGATAAACGAAATTTGGTAGGCGTGTTTATACATCTGAAAGATGACGTCGATTCAAATTTCGAGCTACGCGCGTAAGTGTGGCGCTAGTAGCGACACTACGAACATGCAAATGAGGTTTGCTTTAAATAAGCTCTGTAAGGTTCGTGATCGTTATTTACAGTTGAGATTTGACGTAGTGGGTTAATGTTAGTCAAGGATGCCTCTGAGAAGACGAAGAAGCCATTATCAACAGCTCACGGAGTTTGAACGAGGTCGTGTTGTAGGGCTACGAGAAGGTGGGTTTTCTTTCCGCGATATTGCTGAAAGACTTGGCAGGAATGCATCCACTGTGCATGAGTATTGGGGGCAGTGGTCAAGGGAAGGTACTGCCTCAAGAAGACCAGGTTCCGGGAGGCCACGTGGTACTACTGAGAGGGAAGACCGTCAAATTCGGCGTATGGCTGTGGCTAATCGTATTACGTCTGCAGCTGAAATTCGAGCTGCAGTTGGCACCACAGTGACACAACGAACTGTTATAAATCGGTTTCTTCAAGGACAGCTCCGAGCCAGACGCCCTGTACAGTGCATTCCACTGACTCCAAACCACTGCCGTTAGCGACGTGAGTGGTGTCAAGCTAGAGCTCATTGGAGGACGGAGTGGAGATCTGTTGTGTTTTCTGATGAAATCCGGTTCTGCCTTGGTCGCAGTGATAGCCGTTTGTTGGTTAGAAGGAGGCCAGGTGAACGCCTGCTAGTGACCTGTCTGCGGCTTAGACATACAGGGTCTACTCCTGGAGTTATGGTTTGGGGAGCAATTTCGTATGACAGCAGGAGCACTCTCGTGGTTATCCCACGCACCCTGACTGCAAATTTGTACGTCAGTCTAGTGATACAACCTGTTGTGTTGCCATTCATGAACAGCATTCAAGGGGGTGTTTTCCAACAGGATAACCCTCGCACTCATACCGCTGTTGTAACCCAACATGCTCTACAGAGTGTCGACATGTTGCCTTGGCCTGCTAGATCACCAGATCTTTCTCCAATCGAGCACATATGGGGCATCATTGGACGACAACTCCAGCGTCATCTACAACCAGCATTAACCGTCCCTGCATTGACCGCCCAAGTGCAACAGGCACGGAACTCCATCGCACAAACTGATATCCGACACCTGTACGACACAATGCATGCACGTTTGCATGCTTGCATTCAAAATTCTGGCGATTACACCAGTTACTAATGTACCAACATTTCACATTTGAAATGGCTCTACCTGTGATCTTGAAACTTTAATCAAATAAATATGTTACCTAGACAAATGTATTCCTAAAATTTCTTTACTGTTCAATAATTTTTTCTTGGTGTTGGGATTTTTTTTCCATCAGTGTATATAAGTAAATAATAATGATTAAAATGAAAGATACCTTTGGAAGGAATTTTCAAATGCATGCGTTTCTACGTGATGCAATATTATAAACCACTTAGAATAATAATAAAAGAAAAAAATCATTTAAAAAAACTTTTATAATCAAAATTAGAAAGTGATTTATAATTTCTAGATAATTAACAATCACTTAATCATTTAGTCAGTTTTGCTTGGTACTCTAAAACATGAGTGTCTCACTCGGAATTCCTAAGCATAAAAATTAATAAGTTGAAAGTATTGAGGAAAATTTAAGTCACAAGTTATGAAAGAATGAAAAATTTACGAGTGATCTTAAAACCGTTTTTCGCCATCATTTCTAAAAGGGAATGTTTATAATAAAAGAATAAAACAGTTTAATTTATACAGCAATTTTTAAGAATAAACATTTGCATAATATTAATAACTAGCTGGAACCCGGAGCGTAGCTGCCGCAGAGGAAATAATCTTGGAAATAACGTTAGGAATTTGAAATAGTTATCTTATTCAATTAAGGATGATATTTATTTTCTAGTTGGCAGTGAATACACTCATTGAAATGGAAGGATATATAAAGGAGAAGCATAAATAGCATGTATTCTATTTCTATTATTCCATTCTACAAATAAATATTCATTTTTATAAATTAGATGTATATATTCTTTTAGAATTGTAATACTTCTTTCTTTCAGAATGGTAATGAAAGAAACTATCAATTGTCATTCAGAATTCTCATGTTTAATGTTAAAAAATGTGATTAAACTATTTTCTTTTAAAATTGATTAAAGATAGAAAATGAAATTATACCATAAAATCTTTAATATAATTAAAAAGAAATATTTTTGAAAACTAAGATAGTACATAATTATTTGTACTATAATATTTTCGGAAGTTATTGCAAAAAAAGCTAAAATTTTATTAGATGTTTTAATAAAATTTCAAACCTATAGAATTGGTTCACCTAAAATTGCCTCGCATACTCTCTCATAAAATATTACTTCAGAGAAAGCCTTCCATTTTATTTACATACAATATCTACGAAATATTAACGTCTAGCTTGAATTGAGCATCTTTACTCATTCTCTTGTGCCTCTTTGGCGATTTATTTTGACAATAATCTTTTGTTAAATGATGCGGTAAATAGATCCGAAAATATTTTTTATTTATTAGATCATTTTACTCTGCTTATGACCCTCCCGTAAGTGCAAGTAAGAAGTATTCGGGGCGATCGGATGAGCGGTGCTGCAGCACATAAGAGACATAAGACAAACAATCATTTTTATTGATATAGAAGATAATATTACACAATTCTAATTATTAATGAAATTTTCACTTTCTAACAAAATACGAATGTATATATATTGTAATAAATATTCGTTATTTGGCATATGCCAGTGTGGCCACCTACATATACGATAAATTACGTAAATCAAATATGGAAAGATTTATCTATCTGAATAATGAAGATTAAGGGCGGCCGCGGTAGCCTAGTTTGTAGAGCATTGGGCTCGTAACCGAAAGGTCGTGGGTTCTGTCCAAAGACCGCCGTGTTGGCTTATGACAGTTGGGGCACGTTCAATAGGTCGTGACTTCAAAGTCCTCCAAGTTCCCATAACAAATGATACCTCTCGGGGTACTGAATCAGGGATGAGTCAGTCTCTGATTGGGATCTCAATTCTGACCTGCTTGTGTATGAATGAATTCGACCACCCCCTAAAAAGGTTTGTGTCGTGTGTGTTCGAACAAGGGCGTCCTTTCACCTGAAAGGTGCTCGTTCACAACGAAGGGCGCACACCTCTGCCTTCATTCGAAAGATCTCTACTCATTCGGGGTTGGTATGACCAAGTGGCAATGGACAACAACAAGATTAAGACAAAATGCTAAAAAAAGGGGAAAGAGTGAGATGGTATCTTACTTTGACTTTGAATTTGCATTTTATTGTGTGTGCGCGCACTCCAAGAAATAATTTATCTTACCATAATCTCTATAAATAAAAATGAATGTTTGTCCGTATGTCTTTCATGCCTTCCTAAAACGTACATCCGCTTGCGATGAAACTTGGTCAGCTTACTGTTTACACCAACGGGATGGTTATAGGCGTAGTACAATCTAAGTTAAAAGTTCATATTGTATAGCTATTGTACACAAATGCCATGCAAGTCATTTTCAGAGGTAACAACTTTATTACAGATAACACAAGAAACTTTTGCGGGCAACGGTATTAACGATTTTATGGTACAAATATATTATCTATGTTTAATGAATTTTTTAAAAAGTACTTTATTCCCATTTTCTAAAATTAAATTTAAGATTTCTGAACGAATATGAAACAAATCACGAGATACAATAAATAGTTTCTTTCATTGCCATTCTGAAAGAACACCAAGTCTTACAATTCTAAAAGAAGACACAAATCTAATATATAAAAAAGGATATTTGCATATTCGTATTTTATAACCGTTCATCCTATTTCGATAACACATTGCCAAAGGATGGACTGATTGTACTTAATATTTTTTCGGCGTTACCAGTTAGAATGAAATAGACTTCATTCTAAAACAGTCATTATTTTGGCTTAAGATACCCAATGCTGGATAATTTATAATCATAAAAAATAATTTGAGAGTCCTTGGAAACTGTAAAGCAAAATGTAAAAACAATGTTTTATCCGATTATTCCGGATTTTTTTCCTTCACTTTCAACGAATATATTGTTTTTCTGAGGATTAACCTTCCAGCTGGCGCGCGTATGTGAGAGATACACTAGAGATGAATTTCGATCTGGAACTTTAGATCTGGCGGCACTGGGAACGCCTGTCCTCGACTATTTGTCCTCCTCCCTTTGACCTACTTACATCGTAAGTTTGTGGCGTTAATAAGTCTCTGCCGATCAGATATTTGTATTTAGAGATACGCTTGACCGTTCATGTAATTTTTTGTCGCATCTGATTTTGTATGATTTTACAAATAATTCCGTATTGTTTTAGACTGGCGAATGCACTTACGAAGGAAAATGTTGAAAAAAAAGCACCCACAACTCTAAAACGTGAGCTGAAATGAAAGGTGATAAAGAGAAAAGCCGAACTATGTATTGAAGAAGTGGAAGATGCGACGTCAGGGAAAAAAGAGAAAAAAAGAAAAGCGGACTAAAACCATGAGGTTCAGTTGTGAGATTTGACAGAAATTTATATGTTCGGAGCACACTAAACACGTTTGCACAAATGGCAACGCTGCAATGAAATAACAATGAAACTATTTTCTTCCATTTCATATCTAACTTTCAATTTTACTTTTTCCTTTTTATACATAAATTCTGTATTTTTGAACTTCTATATTTTATATGCAAATTGTTCTGTCAAAACATCGACCATTTCATTTATATTATTTTTAAATCCATTCAGTTAACCTGTGGCCATTTTACATTGTTATTGCAATCTATGTTTATATTATTTCTGCTTCTTTTTAAGCAAAAAATGTTTAAAATAATTGTAGTTACTAATCCTAAGCTATTTACAATATAAATTTAATAGTTACGCTTTTGAAAATTTACAATTTACTATAGCGTATGTGGGAATTACACGCGACCTTTCATGTTTGTATGACGGCCGCGCCAGCTAGAAGGTTAAAATCTAACTATTTTGAGTAAGACAATCTCTTTTTCTAAATGCTTTCAAAATAGAAGTTTTGTAAAAAATTAAAGATCATCCTGTGGCACAATCCATTATGCAAGATAGTCGACATTCTGCTGTTGAAGAAGAAAAAATTCCTGCCATTGCGCAATCAATTAAAAGGTAGAATTCCAAACAAAACTATACTCAATGCAAAAGTTCTTTCACGGGTGAATTTTTGAATCAGCCATTCTACATTCTCAAATGCGGGTGAATAAATTTTCGAACTACGATATTTGTGACCTAAGGAGGATATAATATTCAAAATTTCGATATTTGTGAAAGAAGATACTCAGCTTTTAACAAGAAGAGGTTAATTATTCCTCTTTAAATTTCAGTTTCAACATTTTAATTTATCTTTGAAACCATGATTAACTAATCATTTATCAGTGTATCTCCAGGCCACCTTCTTAACTTTCTTACAACCCTAAGAATGAGTGCATTTGTAGAAAGTGTTAGAAATTTATAATATACCTTTTCTGTGCAGTACATCCCACAGTTAGGAAGAAAGTTTCACAGTTTAAATGGATGCCAGGTCAATATAAACCCCTGACTTGGTGAAGAATTTGACAACAAAAAGGATGACTCCCTAAAATGCACGAATTAAGTCAATGTCTCATTTAGATGTTGAGACACTTGATCTTTCCATATTCTGCCAAGGAATGTATAAAAGCGTAGGCGAACACACAACAGTTAGTTAATCGACTGAAATGTTGTTCGAGGCTCAAATTCTCCCGTTGTTTTACTTTGAATGCTGTAGCATTATTCTACTGTTTAATGAGCAGTTAAACTACTAAGTCGTTGCTTTTTACAAATACTATCTTTGTTAACACTTTGGCTGTATTTTGCTTACTGTGTTCCGAGTTTCCTTGCTTAATAAACATGTTGTTTCCCGTTACCGAGTTTGTAGGGCAAGTCGTTCACCAATTGGACATATTTTCCAGAATATTCTGCTCAGAAACAGGATTCTACAATATATGTTTTTGATCGAGATCTCAAGTAACTACTATTTTGCAACTACTTAGCTGTTGCTTTCTACAAATACTATCTTTGTTAACATTTTGGCTGTGTTTTGTTTACTGTGTTCCGAATTTTCTATTGGAATAAACGTGTTGTTTCCTGTTACCGAGTTTGTAAGACGTACCGTAAGCAATCCAGAATATTCTGCTTAGAAACAAGATTCAAGAATATATGTTTTTGATAGAGATCTCAAGCAAATACGTAGAAAATGACTATATAATTGTGCTACTTAAAGCGATGGGATGAATCTTTGGAAGATGAAAACAAAAGAAGAGATATAAACAAAAAAATACAAGGAGCGATATAATCTGTACAGAAGAAAATGAAAGAAATTTCCGAACTGAACAGGAGTAAAAGGAAAGAATTAATAGAATAAGGAAAAGAAGAAATGAAATTACTGATTAAGAATAAAATCAAAGGAATCCAGGGAGATTCTAAGTGGTGAAAGGAGATAGTGAAACAGTAAAAGGAGAAATGGAAAAAAAATATTTGTTCAAGGCATGAAAGGAAAGATTGAAGGAGATCAAAAGAAGATTAGAGATAATAAATAATTTCCTGACTAGAGTTTGCACCTTCTACATCAACTTTAAAAACCCTTGAAATACAACAAACAGTGATCCTGGACTATTTTCAAGACTCTTTACGACACGCTGAGTCCTACAAATGGATGGATGGAATTGAAGAAAGCTAGTTAACTTTCTTCGAGGATGGGAAATTATAATTTCTACGAAGAGTTCCATCGGATAAGTTGACGGATCGGATGGTAATTGAAAAAGTTTTTGATTCTCGATTCAATCGATAGCCATTTCAACCAATTTTACAGAACTTCCTTTATGCCGCAGTTATGCTACAGAAATTCGATCCATTATGATTCCAAATGAAGATGAGATTGCCAAAAATCAGAAGAAAATCCTCAGGTGGATTAGTTGCTGATGTGGAGCAACTAATGAGCTTGGCATCAGTCGAGTACTCTTTGCATGCCCGAGAATGTCCGTTGATTTGTCGACATAAGCAGAGATGAAGACACTAAATATTCAAAAAGACTAGTAATCCCAAAAGATGTTTAATAAGCTCTGGTAGAGAGTAAGAAATATGAATTTAGGAAAGCCAGTTAACTTTCTTCGAGCATCGGAAAATATAGTTTCTACAAAGAATTACATCGTATTAATTGACAGATCTGATGGTAATTGAAAAAGTTCTAGATTCAAACGATAGTCATTTCAACCAATTTTACAGAACTTCCTTTATGCTGCAGTTATACTACGAAAATTGGATCCATTATGGTTCTAAGATGAAGATGAAGGGGCAAAAAACCAGAAGAAAATCCTAAGGTGGGTTAGTTGCTAATGTGGAGCAACTAATGATCTTGTTCTCAGTCGAGTATCCTCTGAATGCTCAAGAATGTCCATCAGAGACGAAGACACGCAATATTCAAAAAGACTGGTAATAGCAAAAGATTTTGAATCAGCTCTGGTATAGAGCATGAAATATGAACCTACAAAAACTGCATCAGAGACATCCAAGCACATAAGATCGATAAAGATGGAAGATGATGCCGGTAAAGAGAGATTATAAATTTTAATTTCTATTGAAAACTATGAAAAAAATATCTATCGGTTTTGCTGCTGAGAAGAAAAAGGCTCCTCATTGAAATTCATAAGAGAATGGTAGGATTTGCTATAAAAGGAGCCAAGTATGAAGAGTACCAAAGGAGTACGCCCAAACATAAAAAAGTGACTTACGTCCGTTCTTGTGAGGCAAAAGTTATTTTCTTCTGAACAAAGCCCCTGAAGGATAGCAAGCATCCGCGCTTAGAGGAGAGAAAAATGCCCTTCATTTAGAAACACCTATTTATAGCATCCAATGTATGGTGTTGCTGAATAAAGGGTGCAAATGAAAATCTTTTCAGGGCAGACACGGGTCGAAATTGAAAGAAAATCTTTTACACGGTTCCTAACATTTCCTTAAAGACTGCTACTGCTGAAAAAGCAGAGATACACTGAAAACTGGATACATCAATCGAATGTGGATTCAGAAAATTCCATTACAGTGTCTAGGTATCTTGTATCACCACGCACGTATTCTCGATCTTATCTTTCTTCGAAAGCTTAGTTTTATCAAGATTTCAGAAAGAAAGATAGACAGGCAGGAGGAGAGGAAACTTTTCTAGCTTCAGACCGTACATAGAATTCGAAGCCACATTTTGTGTTGGTAAGAAGCAGATTATAATACCAACAAGATTGGAATGTTTGATTCTAGAAGTTCCTGACAAATCTGGATCACTCAGATATGCAGTAACGAGCTTTCCTAGTAAAATCTCCCAGAAAGGTACCCGTGAAAACCACACATGTTGCTTTGAAAAGGTAAGTCATCTCCATTCCAGTATTGAATTCAGGCAATAAAACCGACACTGTGAACAAAGGAGCTGCTATTTATTAGGTTGGTGCGTATGAAATGTCGGATTCTTAAGTGATTGTATAAAACTGCATATCTTTCTTCAAAAGCTGTTTATTCAATCAAAGTATGCTCCATTCGCTTCAATACACTTCTCCCAACGAGATTTTAAAGCGTAGATGCCTGTCTTAAAAAAATTTTGGTCTTTAGAATTAATAAACTCTGATATCGAGTTTTTTAGACTGTCTTCATTTTCATAGTGTTTGCCCCTTAAAAACAGCTCTAAATGCTTGAAAAAATGAAAATCGGTCGGCGAGAGATCCGGTGAATATGGTGAATGCTGCAAAACTTCATATTCCAGTTCGTTCCAGCTTATTTCGCTCTGTCAGTGCGTGCGGTACCCACTTGTCCATCTTCTTAACCTTGCCAATCTCAGAAAGGTGTCTCAATATCGTTGTATGGTCAACTTTCATCCTGATAGCAAGTTCCCTCGTGGGTACGGCTGGATCCGCTTCCACTAGAGCCTTCAGATCATCATTCTTCACAGACGTTTTGGGTCTTCCGCGCGGCTCATTTTGCAGTGAAAAATCGCCAGTCTGAAATTTTTCGAACCAACGCTGCACTTTCCGATCGTTAACCGTATTCTCCCCAAACGCTTGGTTTATGTTGCGTGCAGCTTTTGCAGCACTATTACCAAGTTTGTACTCATATAAGAAAATGACGCGAATGTCGGCAGAATTCATATCGGCAATAAACTCAAAAGAAATAACAAAAGGGAAGACCTTCGAGAAAACCTATTTTGCTGAAATGAGTCTCTGGCAATGGACAATACGACTATGAATGAGGTTATGCCAAAGACAAAAGTATAACGAAAACAGGGAGACAAACGTCCGCATGTAAAGAGAATCCGACATTTCATACGCACCAACCTAATAAATATATGAAGGAATAGGGGATGCAGTCAGTGGTGGATCGTATGAACTTTTTAAATAAGCTTATGGTTTCAAAATTGGAGAGTCAAACAGTAGAGGGAATTCTTTCTTTCTTAAATTGTGAGCTCTGTTATTTTATATTAAACATTGTTTTGTTGTTTAATTAATAATTTGCTACCTAATACCATGTTGTTGATTTCTGCAAATACTGTCTTTGTGAGATCTTCAACTTTCTTTTGCCAACTGCTTTTTTCTACTTTTCTTGTGAGCCAAAACATTACTATAAGTTTTGAGCTTATTCGATATACCATCATATACCCACCAGAGGGATTATCCACGGCAACAACTTTATTCTAAATCATTCTAACTATAAATGGATAACTGCGCTTTAGAAAATGGAGAAATGAAAGAGTGATATGACTTTTACGTAACTAGAAAGAATAATGTAGCTTCGGGAATGTGATTCCAGTTTAAACTAACTCCCCATAATTATGACAGTCTACTATTTAGGTGGTAACAAGTGAGATTTTGCAGATATATTGACGAAGAAAGAATTGCAAGGCTTATTTGTTCTTGTTTATTACACTTGTTGTTCCCTCTCAAGACGAAAAAATTCAGACCAAGTTTGTCTTTCTCCACAGGAACATCATTTATCTTAATATAAATGAAAGTCATTTTGGTTATGCATGTATCTATATCTTCCACATCTCTTCCTAAACGACTGACCCGATTTCAACCAAACTTAGTGCACTTTTTCTTTAAAGCAATAAAAGGAATGCTGTCAACTTTTTGAAGTTCAAAAGCAAATTATTATATGGGAAGAATTCATCAAAATAGAAAGAAAATACAGATACTCCACTCTTTTTATTCATGTCTCTAAGAGTTACAAATATGGAGATATTTAATCAAA
>JAPMOQ010038378.1:3736318-3798905 GCA_026543055.1 Argiope trifasciata
CAGAAACACCACTCTGTTTATTCATGTCTCTAAGAGTTACAAATATGAGGAGATTTAATCAAAACAGAAACAGAATGCAGATACAGATGCAGATATTTATTCATGTCTCTAAGAGTTAAATATGGAGAGACTAATCGAAAGTAAATAGCAATCAGTTTAAAAGTAAACCCGCTTCCGCATTGACATACTTCTTTTAAGAATATTACGTTTTTTGTAATATTTATAGCGATCAAGATGAATTTGAGTGTATGAAATAGACCTAGGAATGAAAAAAAAAAATCACTTAAAAACATTTTATTTATGTTACTGTTGTTTGAAAAAGTATTGCGCAATATTATGTAGACCCCAAATTGAAGCGTGTGAAAATACACTTTTTTGTTCATCCAAAAGTAAAACCGAAGTAACAAATCGTGTCGTTGAGGTGAGCTCGAGCTCTAACGATAACTAAACTATTGGGCCTACTAAGCGACTGAAAAAAAAAAAATACGCATTATTGCAAACATGCTCATTTATCGCTCAAAATAAAAATAAATAAATAAAAGATTTCTCGTACCTTGATAGATTCAGGTTCGGAATTGAATTATTGTTTAAACGAATGAGCCAAACACGTACATTTGTCCATAAAAAGAAAAATTGCGTCTACTCATTTGGAAATAACTATGAAGAAAAAGAATTCCGAATTAGCTCCATTAATCTCATAAGTAGAAATGATACATCAAAAAACATAATTATTGAGATTTGCATAACAGATCATGTATATATATATCACACGATATAATTTTATTCTTGTTCAAATATCTCCTTTTGTTGTGGAATTAATGAAAAAAAATTTATTAAGGGCAGATGATCCAAAAGTGAAAGCAAAATAAGCATATTAATCAGGATGAGTTACTTTTGGAACATTCAATCCGGTCTTATAACAAAAATATCTGAAATATTATTTTTAATTGAAGCAAAATGTTCAGAGAAACTCTCTGTGGACGAACCTCTTCAAATCGAAACATTTCATTTATTAACCCTTAACTGGGGACTTGCGGACTCTGAGACCGCTAGCGATGGACTTTTGTCACCCATATTCTATTTTTAGCTCAATAAAATGAATTGACGCTGTAGCTTCCTGTTCCTTTAATACTCATCCACTTTTTCAACCGGTTTCAGATGATTCTTTTTAAAATAATTCAGTTATTTCTTTGAGAACGGTCTCCAAGACCACTTCTCCCTGTTAGTGTCCCAGTGATAAACAAGGCTAAGTAGAAGGCACTAATATTTAGGCCTCGAAATATCATCCAATTGACTGATCCTGTTATAAAGCAGTGCTCCGGAACCTTTTAAATGAAGCAGAAAAGGATTTTATTAATATGGATCATTGTACCGAAGAGTTTTACGATAAAAGTTCGCATACAACTGATTCTGATATCTATGTTCCAACATAATTAATTTTTCTAGAGATAATATAATTTGAAAATTTTATAAAATATATTAATATACTGACGGAATTATATACAGAGTTTATAGGTTGATTTTTATGCCAGTTGTTAACCTGTATGTTTAAAATGCCCTCGAAAATCGTGCTTTGAAAGTCACACAAGTCGATAAAAAAAGGCCAATTTGACCCATTGTCATTTTTTTTAATTTTTCATATAATTTTTGAACTTTACATTATATTGTTTTCTATATACATTTACATATGGGGAAAATAAATATGATTTAAAAAGTATAAAGTAATAGGTTTTTTCCAGAATATTATTTATTGTAACTTGTAATTTGAGAAGAAAATGTATGTTCCAACTTCTTTACTTTTTTCAAAAATTATATATTTTTGAAAATTTCTAAAATATATCTATATATCAAGAAAATTATCTGCAAAATATATCGGCAGTTTTTCATGCCAATACATTCCTTAGAAAATTTCATTTGAGTGTAGATGAAATGAGGCCGCTGTTAATTTCCCCTCCCTGGTTAAGTGTTCATTCGCCGGCTGCTGTTAACAAAGCAGACAACTATCTTGTTTGATATTCAGTCTTCTGGCGTTTACAGGAATTCTTTAAAGTTTAGTGTAGTTATATTAACGTCCCGTTTTGAAGCAACACTACAGCTCTTTTGGGATGGACCTCGTCATTTTGAACCATCGTCAGATGACGAGGATGACACCTGAGCTGACACCTCCTCTCCAAACTTCCCCACCACACCAGTGGGAGAACGTTTGTCCCCAACGGATTTAAAGTGTACCAGACCCGCTTACAATGCAGTTATTTAATGGAATCGGGGCTCGAACTTGGAACCATCCGATCGAGACCTCGCCACCAGGCCACCGCGGCCCTTAATTCTTTAGAGACGGTGATTCATTATAGCTAGAGGATTTAGAAGTCATGGAATGGTTTTAAAAAAACTTGCTGTTTGAAAATGGAAAATATATAGTGAAGTTATTATTTAATGACTGCAAAACGCAGCTGAAAAATAATTCCTTAATTTCTAAGCAGAGATTTTTGAAGTTAGAAAGTAAATTGAAAAATATCACTGGTTACTGGGTATTCTTGTATTAATAAATTAATTCTACTATACTTGATATCCAATGCACATTGTTTATGACTGTAAACAGGAATTTTCGAAGTTAGAAAATAAATTGAAAAATATCAATGGTTACTGGAAAATTCAGAAATTAATTAAGTATACTTGTATTAATAATTTAATTAATACAAGAAAGCAGTTAGAACAATTAGAAACGGGAAAAATCGAAAATTGCTGTGATAAAAATAACTAGAAACATGAAAGAGATCGATATTTTACTCCTTATAGCTCTGTAATTTGACCTAACAAAGCTACATCTGCTGTGCGCATTATTTATGAATGTTCCTCTAAGGATAGAAATGCTAAATCCTTAAACGAATGTTGAATTTTAGGACCTAACTTGCGCAGCAACTAATTATATATCGTTTTCAAATTCAAGTTGCATGCAATAGCCTTTGGGGCAGATGTGGAAAGTGCCTCCTATTTTACTTGTGGAAGATTCGAAAAATTACTTCAAATTTATTTGGTTCGGAAATGGTGAAAATTCACTGTTTCAAACATTCAAAATGTCACGTTTGCCCTTTGGAGCTTCCAAATCGCTTTTCACGCTTTCGGCAACTATTAAATATGGCATAAGAAAGTGAACATAGTGATGTTGTAGAAATGTTAGATAATTCCTTCCATTTATATGGCTTACTCCATACGGCGGGAAGCAATGCAAAGTCTTTTATTAGTCAACCACCGTTGTTGAGAATTTGAAAGAAGCAAACGTGAGTCTCAGTATAACGAAGAGTAATTCTAAAATTTTCAAAGAATTGTGTATCTAAAAATGGTATAGATGTTGAAGGAAATAATTTAAGGTATCCGACAACGTTAAAAAAAAACATTGGTTATCAGCCACATTGGCTAATTTATTTCGTATCGTTCAGACTTTAATCTTTCGCAAACAGTTTATCTTTTCTCGGAAAAGGAAGGTCTGACTTATCATCCAGGGTTTGAAAAAAATTTCAGCTAAAATTTTCTTTGACTTCCCTTTTCTTAAACCTTTAGCTCTCATAAAAACTCTGAATCCGTTAGCATGATACTTCAAAAACTAATAGCTGTAATTACATAAGCATATCAGCGTGTGTTTTAAAAAATATGGGCAATGAAACGAACCAAAAGTGTTTTTGTTGGAGAAATACTTTTTCATTTATAGGTGTTTTTAGAAAAATAAAGTAAATTTATGGAAAAAATACATATATACGCATATTTTTACTCATAATTTCTTTGCATCTCAAAATGTTTCTTAGATTGTGGTTCATTTCATTCATCATTATATTTTGTAACTTGTGTACAAAGGAAATAGGACTGCTGAATTACAATCTTGTGTAAAGTGTTAACCTATTTGATCAAATTTCCTTAAAATTTACAACACATTTTCCTATTTCTCAAAATATATTATGTTCTCAAGTAATTTTGTTGTATTTACATAATTCTGTATTATAATTGGCAATATATCTACAAACCATAATTTTAAGTAGCTTTTAAAAAATTCAATATCCAAATATTTTTTCCTTCGAAGTAATCGGATACCTTAAATAAAAACTCCTTAAAAATTATACGTTTGAATTGCAATACAGATAAGAACAATATAAATTTAGACGAAATACAATTTGGAAACTCACTTTGTAATGAAGACAAAAACAACGATACTCCTTTTACAAATTATAGCAAAAATTTATGACACATTTGCATTAGTTTCAATGTGTGTCATTAGAGCTAAATGCATGATACAAGAATTATAGAAATCTGGCTGCCACGGGAATTGGGAGGTGCCTGAGGAATCAAGAAATACATTTTTAATTTAGTATCCTGAAACTGAGGAACTTGAGAATGTTCATATTCTTAGAGAGCGTATCCTAAATGATGCAGCTATTAAGAAGGAAAATACGATTCTAATAATATTCGCAGAAGCTAGTATCAAAGGATATGGTTGTACAGCGTACTTCGAGAATTCCAGTACTTTAGAGTCATCCGTCCCATTATCCAAAAGCAGTGCTCCATTCAAAAAATTAGCTCTTCCTCGCTAAAAATTGATGACATCTAACATTGCTTCTAGAATTGCTAACTATTTGAGCCCGCTTTTTCCTATATAATTAACAAAACACCTCCATTAAATGACGCCTGATAGATTCATTATTCAAAAATGCTTTTACTGAATTGACTGCTTAACATTGATTCAAAATTTGACTTAAAAGCCTTGAAACCAATACATTTCATTTACAATACAAATTTCTGGATCTAAAATATCAAGAACGTTATCAATCACAATGAGAAAAATTATAAAATATTGTAAAAACCCATGAAATATCAATTTTTCTGTAAAAGTTCACATATCAGCTGAGATTTAAAAGTGAATACTCATGTTAAGGATGAATCTAAATCCTGTTAATTCTTCGAAATCTTAGTGAATAAAAAGAAAGTGGTGCTTTTTTATCAATCTCATCTTTATTTAATATTAAAACGTTACAAATTCGATAATACCGTTAGTACTAACGGGAGTTCCAGTCAAATATAATGCAGCTATAGAAAAAAGTATATCGGATTCAATTTTTTAAAAATGTTTGCTTCTGTAAAGGAAAAATGGTGGTGGGTCTAATGCCACTTGGCCATACCAAACCCGAATGAGCACTGCTCTTTCGAGTTAAGGCAGAAGTGTGCACCTTTTCGTTTTCAATGAGCACCGTTCAGGTGAAAGGACGATTTTGCTCGAACACACACGACACAATCCTTTTTAGGGGGCGGTCAAACTCATTCATACTCTCATTCATCCATACGCAAGTCAGAACTTAGATCCAAATCAGAGACCAACTCATCCCTGATTCAGTACGCCCAGAGGTATCATTTTTTATGGGATCTTGGAGGACTTTGCAGCCACAACATATTTAACAGGCTCCAACTGCCATTAGTCAACACGCCGGTCTTTGGGCGAGAAGAGGATAGAGCTCGCTACCTTTCGGTTACGAGATTGACGTTTTACCAATCAGGCTACCGCGGCCCTGGTAAAATAACAAGACACTAATGAATTTTCTATGTTAATTATATTTATTAAACAGTTTTTCCGACTAAAGGAACCTGTTTTTTGTCCCACTTCCATCGAACCTAGTTTTGTGGAAATACGACAGGAAGTGCACGAGATTTTAAGGTGTGCCTTTTTCTTTTTTCATTGATGACTACGCAACACTATATAAGTACATATATGAAGATTCGAATGCTGTTAGGTAGAGAAGTGAATCCGCTGAAGTGGGTTTGGCAAACTACCAAGCATAGTTTGGCTCCAATCACCACCAACAAAGAATCTTCTAGATACTTTCTTTTGATAGTTATATCTTGCAAATACGCCAGAGATAACAGACCAACTTGGATGTAACCCAACAGAAAGTTGGGATAAAGTGCACAAAGATTTGCAAGAACAGAAGAACAAATGCTCTTCCAGAAAATGCTGAAGAATTTGCTACAAAAGCCGATCTTGTCAATGAACAAATGCTTCAATTCAGAGAGTAAATCCAGGTGGGACTTCGCCACTGCAAAATATATGCTTGTGTTGATACAAGCAAAGATTTTTTTCTCGCCTTTTCTCATTTTGGGTTTGAGTACTCAGAGTGACGAAAGGCTTTCATCTGTTTCTCTTATAATCTGGACAAGCTTAATATCCAAATATGATGCTTAGTAAATGCAAATTTATATGCGACGTAATTTTATATTTTCATCTTGAAATTTTTGTAAAAATTTGAACTACAGGGTGATCAAGAAACAACAGGAGATGTTTGGAGCCATGTAGCGTGTTATGTACTGGATGAAATATAGCAAAATTTGACCACCATGCACATTTAAGTATGTGGTTTCAATTTCTTAAGAAAAAAATTTGCAACAAAAAAAGCCAATAGGGAAAATTCTGGTGATGCGATAGAAACTTTATTGTTTATATGGGTACATTGTGACATGACATCGAAGATAAAACCTGCGGAAATTTACGTCATTCTGCAAGAATTCGTCCGTCTGTTGCTTTATCACTACGTGAGACCCCCGGGGAGGGCACCTCGAAATGAGGATGAGATGCTTCCGGTACGGGGGTTGGATCTCTCCAACTCGGTGGTCACAATAATAGGTGGGGGGGTCTGACCCTCCCATAGATGACGGAACTATTCCCTACGAAGAGGGTCGTACCGTGGCCGGTGATGGTACTTAGGACTCAACCACATTTCCCGCCAGTGTTGCTGTAGCTGCGGTCCGGTCATTCAGTCTTGCAAGGTTTATCCGTGTGCTTTAGTGGCGGGTCGGAGGTCAGTGATATGACTTATCACTACGTGAACGCACTTTATTTGTCAAGCCGTTTTACCAGCGTGATGAAAGTGCCAGTGCTTCTCTTCCTGAATACCGGCGGTTAAAACAGTTACATAGACTGGTGACCATAACTAACTAACGAAGAATCGATTGAAACAACATGAATTCTTGGAATACAACCAGGACGAGGACGTAAAAGTATCAAGCAGGAACATGTTGAAGTTGCAACCACCGTTATGGATCAGGCGATAGCAAATAAGAAGTAAAACTTATTCTAGATTTACAACCAGAACGAGAACGTAAAAGTATCAAGCAGGAACATGTTAAAGTTGCAACCACCGTTATGGATCAGGCGATAACAAATAAGAAGTAAAACTTATTCTAGAATTCACTGGAACAAACGATTTCTTGCTATACCCGCATGCGATTGTATTTTTCGACAACTTCTTTGACTATATGTGTCTTGTTTGTTTGTTTGTATTGGCTATATGGGTCAGTGGTGCTCTTTTCTTTCCGTATGAATTGAAAAAACATCACAACTTGAATAAGCGATCGTATTCGTACTTCTGCAGCAAAATTGACGTTCATTTTGAGCAGATTTTTAATATCTATAAATTACTGTTCTTTACAAAATATTTAGTTTGACATTTAGTTTAGTTTAATTTAGTTATATTAACGCCCCATTCTAAAGCAACACTAGGGCTATTTGGGGATGGACCTCGTCATTTTGAGCCATGGTCAGATGACGAGGGCGACGCCTGAGCTGGCACCCTGCTCTCCACACCACACCAATGGGAGGACGTTTGGCCTGACTGATTTAACGTGCAAGAGACCTCCTCACACGACGGTTTTTCGGTGGAATCGATTTAGTTTCAGATACTTTATGATGTAGCTAATTTGAATGAAAACAGTTTTTAGATCTTTACTTTTTATCAGTGTACTAAAAAAAGGTATATTTTTATTTAATTTATTTCTTAAATTTCAATATTATTATTATAAACCTCTAGAAGCCATTTTTTTCTTCAAACTAATAGTCAAGTGTGGCTTATCGATTGAATTCAAAATTTGATAAAAGGAAGAGTTCAAATGATTACTAAGTTTTGAAAATATTCAAATAATATATTGTCATCGGAAACGCATAAATGTACAAAATTTATAACACATCAGAAATTAGAATAAAAAGTCGACTACATAATGCTTTCTTTACAAATATGGAACAAGTTAATTTAAATTAAACTATATAAAAACTGAATGCAGGAAGAAACCCTCGTAAAATGCAGCTGTCATTTGCAAGAAAACCTTCATCGAAACTTTCTTTATTCATAAGTTGCCTCTAGTACCATTCATAACCTTTGGTATAATCAATGTCAGACGTGATAATTATTGTATGTCTTAAATATAAAATGGATAAAAATATGGAAATACCTAGAAAAAGTTTCCTTGCCTAATATGGTTTAGGAAAACCGTTCGCATCCAAAACAGCTTGCAGTCTTCTCGGAATGGATAAATACATTTTCTGTATTGCTGTCAAAGTAATATTGTGCCATTCTTCCTGCAAAACGGTGGCGAGTTCTGGCAATGATGGCGGTAGTGGATAGCGACCACGTACTTTCCTCTCCAATGTAGTCCATAATGATTAATAATGTTGAGATCAGCTGAGTGCAATGATCAGGGAAGATACTCTTTCCTCTCCATTGTGGTCCATAATGGTTCAATAATGTTGATGTCAGGTGAGTATAATAATCAAGGAAGATAGGACAAATCATCCTCTTTCCTCTCCATTGTTGTCCATAATAATTCAATAATGGGGAGGTCAGGTGAGTTTAATGATCAGGAAAGATAGGACAAATCATCCTCTTTCTTCTCCTTTGTAGTCCTTACTGGTTCAATAATTTTGAGCTCAGGTGAGTGTAATGATCAGGGAAGATAGGACAAGTCATCCTCGTAAATCAAAAATCAGTTCTGAATTATGTGAACTGTGTGAACAGGTACGTTGTCGTCTTGGAAAAGCACACCATCACTTTTGGGGAACAAAGTATGAGTCATAAGATAGACTTAATTTGGCCAAAACCTTTACATAATCCTTAACAGTAATGCTATCTAGCTGAGTTATCTTGGAGCCCACAGAAAATCACGATATGACTGCCCACCCCATCACAGAATGTTCACTCACCACCATGTTTTACTCTTGCAAATAAGCAGTCTATATTATAGGTTTGGAATGGCGTTGGCCAGACATAAACTCGCACAGAAGTGGGAAACAAAACATCAAAATATCTTCCCCCGTTCCACAGTCCAGACTTTATGAATTGAACACCACTTTTTCTATTACAGTCGTTAGAATCACTGATGAATGGTTTTTAATTGCAGCTTGGCCATAAATATCCTGCTTGTGGAGCTCTCTGTTGATTGTTTTAGTACTGACTGGGTTTCTGGACATTACATTCATTTCAACAATAACTTTGGTAGTTGTGGTCTGCTGCTTTTTCGTCACAATCCTTCCTAATAATCGTCTGTTACGATCAATCAACACACACTTTCGTCCATGCTGTTATTTAAGGGATAATGTTTTCCTCCATTTCAAAAACATGGGAAAATCTCTTCGGTACAATACCTCTTGAAACCCTAAACAACTCACCTTTTTTGCTAATGGAAACACCTACTATAAGCGCTCCAACAATTTCCCCAAGTACGAAATCTGTTAGCTCTGACAAGATGCGGTTGCAACTTCGCAGAAAAGTGCAACGACAATGAGAGTTTGAGATCAGGATTTTTCTCAGATGAATCAGGGCTTGGGTTAACGCAATCAGCCTATCAAAATCTGAATTTTTTTGCCCGGTGATTATTTTGGTGGGCGTGGCGCCATCTGTTGGAAGTCGTCAAAATTAAACAGTTGCAGCGTTGGTGAATTTTTATTTGAAGTGACATCTAAGAAGCTTCTATTAGATGTGTAGGCGCTGTTGTAATTTGAGTTAACATTGCTGCGTGGTAGTGGGAGTAACCTCTTTTGGTTTGGGGAACATCTAGCATCCTCTTAATGAATCGACGTGGCCTTTCTTGTGGTAGTTGATGCTGGTGGGTGTCGTTAGTTTTTTCTTGATCATGTATTCTGATGTTCGATGGTTTTCCCCACATTTTCAGCATATGTTTGTCCTCCACATATCAAAGAGCTGTGCTGGAAAAAGTTACAAATGCAGCACTGGGTACAATCTGAGGGCTTCTGAGAGCTGTCTTTTTTAATTTTTAGGTACAGTAATTTATTTAGGTGATATATATTTTTTTTCTGTTTTATGATTTTTTACTAATTGGGCTAGGAAGATTAGTAGGGGTTATTTAGGTCTTTTTTGTTTAAGTTGTATAACTTTATCTACCGAGAAATTTAGCATTTCCAGTTTGATTTCTTCAATGTTAGCATTTATGAGTAGGCCTTTTATGACTACTTTTAAAGGTCTATCCTCCTTAGATGTATTTATTTAATAACCTTCTTTGTTTTCTTTTAACGATTTGATTATATTTCGGTAAACAATTTTTAGGTTAGATTCTTATATATCCATTTGTGTGACTATTTTCAGTTCCACGGAATATTTCGTTTTTCTCCTGAAGGGCTAAATTATATTTCTCGGTTATTCTGAGCATGATGAGGGGAATTTTAAGTTTATCGCTTTCTTCATTTAAGGACTCGAATCTATTGTTGGCTGGAATTGCTGTGTTTGGTCTTTTGAGATTCTTTTAGGTGGTAAGATCAGAAAGCTTTTGGCTGTTGTGGTTGTTTATTTTTGGTGGATTGCCTTTCCTGCCCTTTTGATTGGAATTGTAGAAGAATTTCTCTATAGGGCAAGGGTTTAGAGAAGTCGTCTCACCAGCTAAGATACTTTCTTTGTTCATTAGTAGTGGGACTTTCATCTCCAGTTATCGGATGAGGACAACAACTGTTGTTGGGTCTGGATGAGTCTTTAACAGATGATTTGGTTTCTTTTGGAGAGAAACTCTTTCCTCAAGTTGTGAAGCGCAGCTAATTTATTTGACAAAGCTTTACATCGCATAAGTAATTCCTCGCTTCTGTTTGATGCTTCCACTTCGTCCGAAGAGCCCTCATCGTCATTCGTCTTCTCGAAATATGACCTTCTCATTGTATTCCCGTCGTTGTATAAGTGGAGCCATGAAGCGAAATCAACATCCACACATTTCACTAGAATAAGCATTTATTAAAAAATGTTTATTCAGTGAAACGCTTTGTCATGTATTATTTGACAAAGCTTAACAATGCATAAGTACTTTGTTGCTTCCATTTGATGCATCCATTGCGTCCGAAGAGCCGTTGTTGTCGTTTATCTTATTCACCTGCTCGAAAGATGATCTATGACATGTTCTTTGTATTCCCTTAGTTGTGTAAATGGAGACAGGAGGCGAAAACACCAGTGACATCTACACATTTCCCTAAAATACAGTAAACTCTCGCTACAACGATACCCGATACAACAATAACTCCCTCTACTACAATAATGTTTTAGGGTCCCGGTGATTTTGCATATAAACTAATGTTAATCTCCCCTCAATATTGCGATATTCTCTAGAACAATAAACCTCTGTAAAACGATTTTTTCAAACTAAATTTCAGTATTATTTTCTCCCTTTATAATAATATTTTGATTTTCAAATGCTTTTTTTTTTCGTTTTCTTTTGTTATTTTTTCCGTCTATTAAGACTCATTGTGGATATTGTGGAAGTTGGTGGGAAGTAACAGAAAAAACCATTCGGATTGCTGGAAAAAGGCTGGTCTTTGTGTTATGGAAGATAAGAAATCTGATAATGATGAAAATTCCATAGAAAATGATCTCTCAGATGATCAAGAATGTGTTTTGCACATCAAAAAATCCGTATCCCAACTTGAAGAAACAAGCGGTAAAAAGTTTGGAATTAGTATAGAAGACTATTTAACAGCAGATGATGATCTTATGGTTTTCGCAGGAGTTACGGATGAAGATTTTCTCTCTGAAATTACTGATGAGATAGGAAACAATGATGAAGGTGATGATGATATTGATGATGATGATAATACAGGTCCATCGCAGTCCTTATTGTCATTCCAGGAAGCTCTTCAATCTGTGAATTCTCTACGAACATTTTTTTCAAGCCTTCTGTCGACAAATGAAGAACATTTTCGTGCACTAGACTCAATGCATACAGTATTGGTGAACTTAACAGTTAAAAAAATGAATAAACAAACAAAAATATTGGATTATTTTCAATAAAAAGTGTTTTCAAGTATGTGAATATTTCTGTGCTTATTTTCTGAATTTATCTTATTAATTTATTTTTTTAGTATTTAAACCCCTATTATTAGTGTTTTACAATTAATTTCTTCTAAATATAGACTTAAAAGTAGTATGTTATGCACCTTAAACTAATAATAATAATAATAATAAAAACTCTTATTAAATGCTCAAAATATGTGGGCCCTCAATATAACAATATGCCTCTCTATAACAATATATTTATTTGGTCCCTAAAATATTGTTGTAACGAGGTTTCACTGTAATCATTTTTTGTAAGCATATATTTCACGAGGTGTTTCCATATATTTGTCCAACTCCTGTACATAAATAATATCAAACAGCTTAAAATGAAACTGAATATCAGTGAAACATTGTCTTGTAAGATAATTCTAAAAAACTGAGTATTTAAGCACTGAATTCTGTAACGAATCGAGGTATAAAGAAAAGTATTGTCCTTGTTTGTAAATTTGTTGAAGATTTAAAAGCATTAATGGCACACACGATTTAATTTACTTTTTTATTAATTTAATAAAATTGTAAATAACTTTTATCACTGGATTTAATTGTATACCCATCCGCATATATTTTCGCTGTATTTAATTGTACTTTTTGCTTTTGTAAGCTTAATAGAAATAATTTATTTGCATAGAAAACATTTTTGTCCCGAAAATTTTTTTTACACTTTATGAAAGAACTTTTAAAACCAAAATACACTATTTGATATGCACTTGAAATTGAGCAGAGGACGTTTGGGCAAAGAGAACAAAAACTGACTCTAAACCATGTAATTCAAGTAATTTCCAAGTAACGCAGTAATTTCCAAAAATATTATAGTACGAATAATTTTGCACTATCTTAATTTTCAAAAAATCATCTTTTCTACCATATTAACGATTTTATGGTATAAATATATTTTCTATGTTTAAACAATTTTGGAAGAAAATATTTTAACCCCATTTTCTAGACTTAAACTTGTGAATTCTAAACAAATCACGATATTTTATAAATAGTTTCTTTGATCACCTTTCTGAAAGAAGACCAAATTTTAAAATTCTAAAAGAATACTCAAATCTAATATACAAAAAAGGATATGTGTTTTTTCGTATTTTATGTACTACCGTACCGTTCATCCTATTTCTATCAAATATTGATTGATTGCACTTAATATTTTTTCGATGGCAAAAACGCTCCGGGTACCAGCTAGTGTTATATAATAGCATCCAATGAATCATTTCAAATCGAGACAGATATTAAGTTCTCAGAAAAAGAAGCTTACTTCATGAAAGAGTAATTTAATTTCACAAAATAATTGGCTGCATTCTGATTAGAAATCGGGCATTAAATTGTTCAGCAATAATCCTAACAGTAGGAAGCTCCTATCGTCATAAATCTCACTTGAAATTTCAAATATAACTCAAAAAGTATTCGTACAAAGAGACATCGATACAACTTTTTTCCTCAAGTAAATTTTATCCTGACCAGCGGGTGACCGAGCTCCGCTCGGAGAAAACAGGTATCGAAGCTAACTCGAAGATTTAAATTTTCAATTGTGATTTATCAAAACAATACATGCCATAAGAAAATTTGTGAAACCATTGGTGAAAAGATAACCGGTTAAAGTGCACCATTGTAAACTATTCTAAACAAAGTTAGAGTTTGGAAAGGGAACTATTCTATACAAAGGTAAAGTAAAGGTAAAGATTGAAGTGTGTTGAAGTTCAATATTTTTGACAAATTTATTTAGAAAAAAACAAACATATATACATACATAAGAAACATATTATAAATCTATAACAGCATAAACATAAAACTTTATTAGTTCGCCATATTGGCTATAGATGGCAGCACGTTACCGCTTGAAAATTTAAGTATCCATTATGACGAACTAATAAAGCTTGAAAATATCCTATCTGTAACTCCGAACTGCTCGACCGTAGCGCTTCAAAACCGGCGCCAATCGATTCCTCGTGATTAAAAACCCCAGACCCCCAAGTTAACCGGAGTTTATTAATTCTGGGGCGATTTTCGACTTGCAACCATTCCTCGTATTATAGTATTAGATAGAGTAAGACTTCGTTAATGGATAATGTTATATAACAGCATCCAATGAATCATTCGAAATAGAGACAGATATTAAGTTCTCATAAAAAAAAAACCTTTTTTCATTAACGAGTAACTTAATTTTTCCAAAATAATTGACTGCATTCTCATTAGAAATCGGGCATTAAAATGTTCAGCAATAATCCTAACAGTAGGAAGTCCCTATCGTCATAAATCTCCCTTGAAATTTCAAATATCTGATCATTTTCATTGATTCCATTTAACAATTCAGTGATTCTTTCATCAATAATAAAAGATATTAATCATAACAAACAACGAGCAAATAGCTCGCATCGAGTCATTTTCTCTACTCTGCAACTTTGTTAGAGAGACCCGAAGTCGACGCGTAAAGTAATGATCGCGCACATAAACGAAGGAACCAAACAAATACGCATTGATTTGCAACGACAGGGAAATCCATTTACAGTATTCTTTATCGGTGTACTGAAAGCAGTTCCTAATCGTTCGGGCAAAGAGTCATTTGTTGTACGTCTTACGATGATTTGTGGGTGAGGATTCGTGTAACAATTGAAATGGTGAAACGGGAAATAAATAACCAAACTTTGCATAAATTAGTAACTGTATTTTAAAGATATTAATGGCATTGACTTTGAAAGAGAAAACTGTAAAGTAAGGAAAACAAAAGTTGGAAGAAATTATATAAATTGTAAAAATGTTTTCTGAAAGAAAATGATCTGTTAGTATTCATTTTTCACAAATGTTCCATTTATGCATGGTATTTGGTTTTATTGTGATTATAAATTAATTTACTCTCTATTATGCTATCATTCAGGTTACACTGACCCGAAAGTTAGCAAAGCTTGGAAGAAGAAGCCTAAGAAGCGCAATGAGGTGAGCAGTATCCATAAAAAAAACATGTATATTGAAGTAAAAGTTCATTAGCTTGTTCTTGGAGCAAAAAAAAATAGGTTAAATTTTAAATAAAGTTAACTCCCCCCAACTTTGGAGCACAACCTTTAAAATAGATTCGAACCCCAATGTTTCAATATCAAAACTTGGCAAATCATCTTCAATTGGCTGTACAACAGGTTAACCACATGGCTCACTGCTCTCTTAAAGATCTTTAACGCACACGTATTGATACGATTCGTGTTCACCAAATTTGCAGAGTAAACACTGCCAATAACAAATAATGTATTCTAAATCTGATTCTACAAAAGATATACTTAACATGTTTTTCTCTAAATTTGTTGAAATCCAACATTTTGCGATAGTATGAGAAATTTTAGAGAAAGGCATATGGATCCTAAGCGTTTGACAACGAAATCCCTTTCAAAATAATTTCAAAACGCTAATTAAACTTAATATCTTGTGATAGTTTTGATTTAATTTTTTTCAAAATCAAACTTTGCTTTTGGAATCTTTCTTAGTTATAACAGAAAAGCTAAATTTTATGACAGTATATTTTTAGTTGCATTCCTTTTCTTATTTGCCTAGCTAATACTTAAAGAATGTAAAAATATTGTTCTCGTTTTAAAGTTGTTTGCTTTAATTTTAAAAAATGTGCATATATAGTATTAAATGTTTTAATGAAATATTGCTAAAAATTATTTCCAGTAAAGGAATAAAAAGAAAAGAAAACGAAAATTCGATGACTACGCTATTAATTATTCTTTTCCTCGTGAAAAATTACATAGTAATAATTCCTCAAAAGGTTTGAATTTGAACTAAAGGAAATAAGAAATATGTGTAGAGGTTTCATATTATGAAAACCCCCCAAGGTACATTCAGTTCAAATTATTTGTAAATACTATTCGATCATTCTTACCGTGCCATTTTCTTTTGAAACGTTAATTCAAAAGTGCATCATATACTATGCATGAAACTAGTTCTTCAATGTGTAACTTTAGCTTACAGAATAAGTCGTGGAAAGCTTTAAAGCTTTTAATATAAACAGAGAAAATTCCGTAATATCGAATAAAAATCTTGCAAACAGATAAAAATTTAACTTTTAATGCCCTAAGAGAGGTCGCAATGGCCTTGTGGCAAGGTCACGGCTTCGAAGCCGGAGGGTTGCAAGTTCGAGGCCCGATTCCCCCTAAGAACCGCCGTGTAAGTGGGTCTGGTGCGCGCTAAATCCGTCGGGGTCAAACATCCTCCCGCTGGTATGGTGTGGATGTTTAGAAATGCGGGTGCCTGGTGCAAACAGACGAGGTCCGTCCAAAAATAGCCCTAGTGTTGCTTCGAAACGGGGCGTTCAAATAACTAAACTTTCAGACGCTGAGAAGCTGGTAACGGTTTTCATACATTATGAATGTTTTTCAATACTGTTCAGGTTTCATTGACTGAAAAATAAGGCTCCATTCATGTATTAATAATGTTAAAAAATTTTTACGATTTTATATGTTCATTCATTTATGATCTCTATGTAGTCCTGTTCCTGTAAAGATGGAAATACGAGGGCTGGAACTTCAATAGTGGCAACTATTTATTTACAGGGAATACAAAAGTGATTCACGTCACTATGTTTTACAGTCGTTAGCATTGGGTACAACCCATTCCCAGTGATGTGAAAGTCGCAGAACACCTGTAGCAGCGCCTGTTCTGTTGATAGTTCGAATGGACCGGTCTACTGCCGCAAGAATCTCTGGAACAGTTTTGAATCGAATGCCTCGAAGTGGTTCCTTCTTCTTGGGAATTAAGTCAAAGTCCCAAAAGCGTAGATCTAGGGAGTATGGTGCATGGTAAAGTACTTCTCAGCCTCATCGATCGAGCAAATCAGCCACAGCTTGTGCTGCATGCGACTGAGGAACGTTCTGCAAAAAGAAAGTATCGCCGTTTTTTTCTCAAAGCTGGTCTGAGATGGTGCTTTAAAAATGAGCAGTAAAGTCTGCTATGGGGAACGGTATGTGTTAGTATGACATCATCAGAGTCATACATGAGAATCAGCATAACTTTCACATTGCTAGGATTCTGAATAAATTTCGAACGTCTTGGTGACCCGTAATAACGCCATTCTTTTGATTAGCATTTCAGTTTTGGCTAGTACGATCTGGTCCAAGTCTCATCCCATGTTATAAGGGGTAAAAAAGCAACTCTGAGTTCTTAGAGCTTCAGGTATGTTTGAGGAGTATTGTAGCAATGTCTGCATTTCCGTCAAATGAAGTAGAACCCATCATGGAACCATTTTTCACATGAACAGGCGTTCCTTCAGACTGTGTAGTACAGTCATATGCGGAAATCCTATCTGTTCGGACCAGCTCAAGAGTCGATCACTGTCCATTAGTACGGCAACAGCATGCACATCTGCTTTGCTGATACTAGGGCGACCTGGCCGATGCATATCTGCCACATTTTAGCGTTCTTCAATGAAGGCTTTTACCCATCTTGTAACAGTTCTGTAAGGGAAAGCAGATTCCCCACTAGCCTCTTGAAGTCCTAGATGACATTTTCGTGCTGTACGACATGTGGTACATTCAATTTTTATCCAACTTCGTTGTTCTTGATTTGAAAACATCCTGACAAATATAAAAAAACAAGTGTTTTTTTTTTTTCTGAGAGGTAAGGTAATTATGTAGCTAACGTGTGGTTTAGATGACATTCTTTGATTTTGTAGCGTGAGGGTTCAACACCAGTCTTGCCACTATTAGAGTTCCCACCCCCGTTGATGGCTAGATGATAGTTGGGGATGAAAAATAATAAGTCTTGAAGCTGATATAACTGATTTTTATCTTGTATATAGAGCTGTTTTCATGCCTCTAATGTTTTGAAATTAGTATAATCTAAAAATCTGACAAACGGTTTAATGGTGCAAGTATTGTTCACATCACTTCACCTTCCCTGAATTCAAAATCCAAAAAATATACCTAATATAATAAGTATAGTTTTATAATGGGAAGACAGACAAACGAATCAACTCATTATTATAAAATTATTACCATAGAGATAGCGTATTCTCCCAGTGATCTGAGCGTTTGAGCATGGCTGTTCTGTGTTTTATCTGTGGGGTGTAAGTGTCCCCCTTTAAAAATGGCTGTGCAAACGAAGGTGAAGCATGAAGTAGCCAAGTTGTACTCTTAGCGCTACTTGAAAAACAAGAGGCGCTCATTTCGACTAAAATTGCTGACAAAAAAAAACTGTCGGTGAGCTTGTAAAGTAACAATAACAACACTATAAAAATGCCCCAAGACGTAGCCAAATTATTTTATTTATGGAGATTACTACGTTGCTCTTGACTCTCGACCCACAACAAATATTCTTTGCGGCTAGTAAATTAAATATAACCATTTGTAACAGAGTTTTCAATAGAAAAATTTTTACAATAGGGGATGTAAAAGCGTTTTAACTCTTTTTCTGACATGTAACAAGAACAAACCAAGTTTGTCACGGTAGCCTGGTCAGTCTCGTAACCAAAAGTAGTGAGTTCTGTAATCGTCTCGACCAAAGACCGCCGTGTTAGCTCATGGCAGTTAGGGCACGTTCAATATGTCGTGACTGCAAAGTCCTCCAAGTCCCCATAGCAAATTATACCACTGGGAGTACTGAATCAGGAATGAGTCGGTCTCTGATTTGGATCTCAATTCCGACTTGCGTATGGATGAAGATGTTCGACCGCCTCCTAAAAAGGGTGTGTCGTGTGTGTTTGAGGAAAGTGGTCCTTTCACCTTAAAGGTGCTCGTTAACAACGAAAGACGCACACTCTGCCTTAATGCGAACGAGCTAAATCTCATTCGGCTTGGTATGACCAAGTGGCATTAGACCGACCCGACCCAACAAATCAAGTTTAGAAGAAACTGGATAACTGAAGAAATGCATGGAAAAAGCCTTAGAATTGAATCTCGAACAAGATTTCAAGATTCTGATTACTTAGGCGAAAGCTTTTCTTCGTTTCCTGCAATTTTCTCCATAGACACAGAAAGTTACCAAATCATATGAAGTTGGAGACAATCGAAATCCAATGGGTTATTTAGAGCTATAATTGATTGGAGTTACATGTATTATTGTTTTTACAAATATTTGTCTATCAGATTGCAATTTTTGAAAATTGGCATATAAATTATTTCCAAACTAGAAAGTATACTTGAAGTGAAGCATAGTGTGCCCCCAGAGTTTCTCGCCAATATGGCAACCCAACGGAACTTTTTTCTATGCACCCCCAAATTCTGCTTTGTTTACTATGTTTTTACAGTAGTTGAGTTGTAGATGATCTATAACTGTTTTATGAAAAATGTTAAATTAAAAGTGAAAAGAAATATTGATTAAGGATTTTAAATTTGTTTTTTTTTTATTATAATTGAGGTTTTTTTTTTTACAATTAATAATACATACAATTCTATTTTTTTTAATGTGAATACGAATAGGAAATATTTATTTTCAATAGTTAGTATGCGCTTTGAAAACTCGTCTGAGATCGTTATTTATGAAATCGTCTGCATTCTCACAATAAAAGACAGCTGCAATGGGATTCTTTGCAGTTCTCCTGATTCTTTTGCTGCTGTAACGATTGTTATGTAGGAAATTGTGCAAAAATGAATGTCGGATAAAGGTATTTTGAATCTGCAGAATGGATAAAGTGTGAGCGATATATAGATATATATTTAAGAGTTTATGAAGTTAGGAAAGGCAATTTCTGTATGTATGTTCCTGTTATGAACACAGTCCTTATGTTCAATGTGCTAGGAAAGCTACTAAATTTCCTCTCCCGTCAGTAGCGAAGTCGTAGGGAAGTTTTTTTAAGTTAGAAAAATCAGCCCGGTGCCTTCTTCAGATGCCGACAGGCATCGCGTACTCTAGATTTTGACTTGTCTCAACAGACCAGCGCAACCGGTTTGAAAAAGTTCGACTAAATTGTTAAGATAAGCACCGATAGTGATCACAAAGGTTAAAAAAAATTTAATCTCAGTTACGGACTAAATAAATCTCAAATTAAAATCAAAATTCTAATACTTATCAGTTAAGATCATAATTTTATTACATAAAGTGGTAACCATAACTGTTTCATAGAAGTGTTTGTTTTGTCAGCCATCTTTATTGGCGACTTGGCATCCTTGGCAAACACTATTCTTCTCTTTTACCGAAAGTACTTATAAGTTGATTCATTCGGATTGTCCATTTATAAAATTTTCTGTTTGTTCTGCTATTGATATCTATCTTAGATCCGTTTTGAATTAGTTACTGCAAATAAGATAATAACAAAATAAGAAAAATAGTTGTAGAGAAATGATGTTAAATGCAAGGATGAAATGTTAATTCCACACTTGTCGTCTCTTTTTATACAGTGTTTTCAAAATAAAGCTTCTTTTGTAAAACAATTTTTATCCTGTTGCGGCAATATAAATTAAGTTTCCTTATTTGACCTGTATTAGCATTCATGTTTAACCCGACTTTTGCATGATTAAAATCTTAAATCCCATATTAAAAGGTCCACTCTGCGATATTCCTTGTAAAGAAAGGATTTATTGTCTCTTTTTATACAGTGTTTTCGAAATAAAGCCGCTTTTGTAATACAGTTGTTCTTTTATTGTTGCAATATAAACTAAGAGTTTCCTTATTTGACCTGTATTAGGCTTCAACTTTAACCCGACTTTTGCATGATTAAAATCTTAAATCCCACATTAAAAAGTCTTCTCTGTTATATTCCTTGTAGAAAAAGGATTTATTTATCCAATAGGGAATAAAGTCTGATATCCGGGACGTATAAACCCATTAGGGACGGAAGAGTTAACAGGTTTTCTGTACTAGATTATTTCCTCTCACATATTGACTAATGATTCGAAAACATTCGACTTTAGTTCCAATTACTAGATAAAGACCATTGCTTTGTAGATGTTTCAATCCTTACATGTTAATCACTCCTATCTGATTGTCTCACATATCTGTTATTTCTTACTAATGAGAGAAAATAATAGACTACTCCCTTGAAAAGAAAAAAGAATGGACATTTTTTTCCTTTCAGTAACTTGAAATAAGCAGAATGCCATTCTTTTTTTATTTTAGAATCCTCATTTTAAAAGTATGCCATGTAGAAGTAACCAAAAAAATAATTTCTCCACTTGTAAATTCATATTTTCGAATAAAAGTCGTATTCAGAAAAAAGATATTTCCTCTTTGTTTTATAAGATATTGTACGTTTATGTGAAAAACATGAATAATTCGTCCCAATTATTTTATAAAAATTTGATAAATGCAATTGGAATTTCTTGCAAATTATCAACCATACGATTTATTACCTCTATATAATTCTTTAAAAGTGAAGTAGTTGGTTTTAATAAAATATTTTACATTGGTAAATCAATTAGATAGCATTTATAGTTAAATTCATGGTAGTTTATTAAGAATTTTTCATTTGTTTCGCTGATTTATCAACTTAAACAAATCAAAATTCTTTGTAAAAAGATTAATCGATTTAGTTCGGTGCAAAACTTACGCTAATTACCTCTATTTTCCAAATGTCATCGAATTCAAATAAACTAATCACATAATGCTAAATGGTAGGTGGAGCAAGACTCATGATGCACTCCAATTCGATTACTTTATTTTAGTTATACAGAGTGATCAGCGAATAAGCCCTGATTTCAAAATTAAATATCTCAACAAAAAAGATCGATAGAATGATGCGGTAAACTGTACGTTTATTAGCAAAAGTGAGAAAATTTAGCTACAAAAATCGTTAACAGATGGCGCTCTGAGCTGAAAACTTTTTCTCTGAAAGGAGTCTTAAAAAAAATAAAGTGATGTCTTTGCAAGTCAATACTTAATAATAATAAAGTCTTTGCAATCAAAATACAATTTTTCCAAAATATTCACCGTTCGAAAC
The DNA here is from genome assembly GCA_026543055.1 of Argiope trifasciata. Lineage (NCBI taxonomy): Eukaryota > Metazoa > Arthropoda > Arachnida > Araneae > Araneidae > Argiope > Argiope trifasciata. Next base: position 3,758,306 of record JAPMOQ010038378.1, read on the forward strand.
AATGAGGTGGCGTCATCGAACAATGAAATTTGACATCCTCTTGCAACGTCTCACCTGAAATGGAATCACATGCAGCATCCATCAGCGATCCAAGCTCATCTAGAGTGGCGGGATTGCTTCTATAGACAGTGTCTTTCAATGCGCCTCACAGAAAGAAGTCACAAGGAGTCAGATCGGGAGTCAGTTTTCATTCTTGACGTCACGCTGAAAGCGTCTACGGGCATTGTGATGAGAGCGTCATCTGTTAACGATTTTCGTAACTCAATTTGCTAAACTTTTGTAGAGCATTCTTACAGTTTTGCTAATAAACGTACAGTTTACCGCATCATTCTAACGATCTTTGTTGTAGAGATATTTAATTTTGAAATCAGGACTTATTTGCTGATTGCCCTGTATTAACGTCCCTTTGTAAAGCAAACACTAGGGCTATTTTGGAACGGACCAAGTCATTTTGAACGCCTCTCAGATGCAGAGGACGACACCTCAGCTGACCCCTTAAACGACGGTTCTTTGTTTCGAACCTGAAACCCTCCCCTTCAGTAGACGAGACCTTACCACCAGGCCACCGCGGCACCGTGTTCTCTCTGGTAGGACACTCTTTAAAGGTATTGTTTTACTTTGATATCTCGCACTTTTATTTGGTCCTGGTATAAAGACAAGAAGAAAAATATTTCATGCCCCCTGAGGAACTTGAAAAAACCTCTTCAATTTATTTTTTTTAAATCTGCCCGAATTATCCCTTCAAGTATTAGTCATCTCCCTGACCAAAGCTATAGAGTTAATGATTCATAATAGGACATTCTGTTTAAAAACAAATATTAATGTTCTTTAATTTTTTTTTCTTTCTATGTGATGATTTTGTTGGGTGAATAGCTTGTTTTTTGAAGTGCAAAATTATCCAATAATTTGCTTCCTTCTTTTCGCAGAAAAATAATCAGTAAAAAACTATCTTTACAACCATACTAATTTTATTTTTGCTCCGTTTATTTCAATTGCCTTTATATTTTTAGAAAAGTTTAATGCAATTGATTGTGAAATAAGATTATTTGTAAGTGGATATCCTTTCCTGAACAATGTTAAGACTTTAAATCTTTATAACTATATTTTTTATGTTTCTTTTATTCCAATTCATAAAAAAAAATCATATTATTTGATACAAAAGAAGTCCATATTAAAAGCATGGTACAAGGAAAGGTTTTTAATCTCGAGAAATTCACGACATATCATCTACTTGTCGTATATTTTACTTCACAGGTCAAGTCCAAAATTAAGGAAAACAATCCGTATAAATTTAAATTCTTATGCCATTTTCTATTTATTTCCTACAAGAAATATTTACTGCTTAATACGGACTAATTAAATAAGCGTCATTTATTTTGTCTACCGTCCAAACAAATTCTCTGTTGGAATCTTACTTTCAAGAGACGTAATCGGGCAAGTAATATAATGCTGCCATCTAGTGTAGAAAACGGAAAGATATTTAAAGATTTAAAATATTCTGTATTGATAGTTACAAAAAACAAATTGCTTTCGATAAAATCAGGATTTGGTTATTAATTAGTTAATTTCAGTAATGAATATAAACCTATCAAAAATGATGTTTTACTTTACACAAATATATTAATAATAAAATCTGCTAAACTGCCTCGTTCAGAAAACTTTACATATTATATATATTCTCTGCAAATCGAAGCAATTTTTTATAATTCTTCAGTCATCTGTGTCATTTTTATTCTGTAATTTCATTAATAAGTTCTTAACCCTTAGTGCACTAATTATTTTCGTAGAATACTCGAACCATATTGACGGACTTTGTGGTTCTATGCTTATTTAACAATGCGCATCTTTATTTTTTTGTCGTAATGAGATTAAAAGATAAATGGATAAACACTAAAAGAAAGACTACTTTATTTTTACAACTGCCCAATACTCTCCAAACTCAGAAAATAAAGAATTAATTCAAAATGGTTTTCTTTTTCTTGACAAAAAAAAACATGTATAATTTTAACCATAATAAGCTTCTAATCAGAAATATTGTGAAATATACGTTCAGTAATATATACAGTAAACTCTCGCTACAACGATACCCGATACAACAATAACTCCCTCTACTACAATAATGTTTTGTGGTCCCGGTGATTTTGCATATAAACTAATGTTAATCTCTTCTCAATATTGCGATATTCTCTAGAACAATAAACCTCTGTAAAACGATTTTTTCAATCTAAATTTCAGTATTATTTTCTCCCTTTATAATAATATTTTGATTTTCAAATGCTTTTTTTTTTTCGTTTTCTTTTGTTATTTTTCCCGTCTATTAAAACTCATTGTGGATATTGCGGAAGTTGGTGGGAAGTAACAGAAAAAACCATTCGGAATTGCTGGGAAAAGGCTAGTCTTTGTGTTATGGAAGATAAGAAATCTGATAATGATGAAAATTCCATAGACAATGATTTCTAAGATGACCAAGAATGTGTTTTGCACATCAAAAAATCCGTATCCCAACTTGAAGAAACAAGCGGTAAAAAGTTTGGAATTAGTATAGAAGACTATTTAAAAGCAGATGATGATATGGTTTTCGCAGGAGTTACTGATGAAGATTTTCTCTCTGAAATTACTGATGAGATAGGAAACAATGATGAAGATGATGATGATATTGATGATGATGATAATACAGGTCCATCGCAGTCCTTATTGTCATCCCAGGAAGCTCTTCAATCTGTGAATTCTCTACGGACATTTTTTCAGCCTTCCGTCGACAAATGAAGAACATTTTCGTGCACTAGACTCAATGCATACAGTATTGGTGAACTTAGCAGTTAAAAAAATGAATAAACAAACAAAAATATTGAATTATTTTCAATAAAAAGTGTTTTCAGGTATGTGAATATTTCTGTGCTTATTTTCTGAATTTATCTTATTAATTTATTTTTTTAGTATTTAAACCCCTATTATTAGTGTTTTACAATTAATTTCTTCTAAATATAGACTTAAAAGTAGTATGTTATGCACCTTAAACTAATAATAATAATAATAATAAAAACTCTTATTAAATGCTCAAAATATGTGGGCCCTCAATATAACAATATGCCTCTCTATAACAATATATTTATTTGGTCCCTAAAATATTGTTGTAACGAGGTTTCACTGTATTAGATTTGTGTATTCTTTAACTGATCTAGAAATAAGTCAACGAGTGATAATTCATCCTTTATCATTTTTAAAACTGTGAGGATGATAATAATTTGTGTACACCATCTCTATTTGCATAGCTTATCGCAAGGTACTTCCATTCCAATTTTAAGAAAACCGTTTAAATGATGGGGAATTAAATGTGTTTTGGGAACCCAAAGTAAAATCTGTTGAAGAGGAAGCCAATGTCTTCAATAGATCGATTTGTGACACTTATAAGTAGTAAACAATGCAGCAAATATTTAACAATGTAGAAAACGGAGAAATTCAAATTTAAAAGAATTGTATTTCGGAGCATTGCATAAATATATAACGTTATCCATCCTCAAAAATAAGATTTAAAACAGACGTTTCAGATTTGAAAACTATTAGATTTTTTCAAAATATTTTTTAAGAATATAAAGAACTATCTAAGGAATATAAAATTAGTTCTTCTTTGAATAATCGATTCAAACAATGATTATTTCGAATAGTAGAGAAGAAATGAATATTTTCTTTTACAACCCTGTATCAAATCGCACCTATAAAAATATGTATTTTGCATGAGAAATATTTACGCGATAACATTTTGTAACAAATATTCCAAATATATGTAACGAAAAAAATATACATATAAGATCTCTTTGTTGTATTATACTTGCAAAATAATTAACTTTAAAAAAAAGAGCTTTTATTTTCATTTTATTAATACAAAATTGACGATTCTATGGTTAAGGTATAATGAAACTTCATGATAAACACTAGACAATGCTTCGTCATCAAAAAGAGCAGAAATGAGATAGAATTATTAAGAACTGTAACTATAAATTGAAGAAAACTGAGTCTCAAATTTTATCAGTATTGATATTTTTACCTTGAAATACTAAAAAAAAATTGAAAAATTAAAATAAAGTATTTTTTTTTTTTCATATTGCTTAAAAATTAATAAGCGATCGGTCGTTGAATGTATCAAAAAAAACATTGAAGGAATCAGCCGATTTTAATTTCATGTCAGTTATTAATGAAATATATCAAAGTGTGCAATAGACAAATACGTTGTAAGTCGTAAAAACAGTCGTGGATTTCCTTCAGTCTCAAATCGCAAAGGAATGTGTGTTGAACTACGCGGCCTCAGCCATAGAGCTCATATATAAATGGAGGGAGCTAATCACTTGTTTCCTGTCTAAACAAGTGTGCCCAACATGAGTCATGTGACTTCGGAGAAATCTGGAAGTAAGAACACCTTTTTGGCGCTATATCGCAAATTTTGGCATGCTCAAAAACTGACGCGCAACGTTTTGCTTCCCGGCATTGAGTCCGGAGGGTATTCATTTCCTGTTAAACCGACAGGAAATCCTATAGAAATAAATCCTATTTCCTTTCCTATATAGTTTATATTATATATATATATATATGAATATTCATTCTTTGAAAACCTGTTAAACTGGTTTCGATAATAATGTTTTCTTTTTTACACCAGTATCCGAGTTAAATTATGTTTAAATTTTTTAGTTTTTGTGCATTACTTAAAAGTGATTATTTCTCTTCTTTAAATAAACATTTTGTTTCTTTTCTTTGCCTAAAAACATTTTAAGATTTTACATTACAGGTTCAAATACTTTCTATCATTCTCTCAAACAGATTTTTTAAAAAAAACTTTTTTATTTTTTAGTTTAAAATCGGTTGGAAACCTTTTCTAAAACCATTTATCTGTTGATTCTACTTTAGTATCCCAGTTAAAAAATAAAAAAAATTTAAAGAATTGGGAAGAGATTACTTAATTACTTTTGAAAAGAGAGAAAATCTTCAACTCTCATAATTTTAAATATTTAATCTGAAGACTGATCATTTTAGTAATTTTAGTGAGTGAAGCCATACAACAAATTTTTTAAAACAGAAATTAATAAATATTTTGTTAATCTAACTCGATCAAAGTAATAAGGAACTTTATAAGGAAATAATAAGGAACTTTATTAGCATTAAAATAAAAACGCAATTAGTAATCGGTCAATAATGTTTATGTAAACAATTGCACTGGCGAGAAAAAATCACGCCAAGGTTGTAGTCAAGCACTTGCAACACATTCGAGATTAAAATAAAACAAGTAGCAAAATAAAACGCAGTTGCATCAGTTTAAATGAAGCGTAATAACATGTTACATAAATTCAATACAATAACTGAACCAAACTGTGAAATATTATTCAGTTATAACACCGAAATCACTGAATGATCGAGGTTACGAAATTTTAAATTGACTTAAAATGGATATAAACAGAATAAGTTTATGGTAAATGCTTGTGAAATGATGCAGGACTATCCTTAGAAGCTTTTTCTTTGCATTCAATTGCTCAGCAATAGCTAACCATGGCTTAAATAAGCTTTAAATTCCAACAGTTAAACGCGGGAAAAAATCTGCCATTGAAATATAACGAGGAACGGAGAATGTGGTTACAGCTAAAACAAATTCTATCCCGAGGTCACGGGATTTTATCTTGTCCTACACCAGAGGTTCCCAACCCTTTTTGGACTGGCGCCCCTTTTCTAGTGAATATTTCAAAATCACCCCCCCCCCCCCCTCCCACTTCAGATAAATAGCAGCGTACAAAATGCATGGTGGAAATAAGAATTAAAAAAAATTCTAATAGATAGAATATTGTTGGAAATGAAAGGCTACTAAATTTCTTCTTTATTTAAAAAAAGAATAAAAATTTTAGCTTACCTGTTATAAGGACAAGCAAGGGATTTTTACGATACGAATTAATTCATACTAAACTATTGCTTTCTAAATAAATAAATTGACAGTTTCCGAGACCACTCACGCATACTTAATTACATTAAAAAGTATTTTTATTAAAATTTAAAGACATCGAATTTCTAACTTAACTAACAAGAAAGCCGAATTTGATGCATTTTAAGGAGCTTTTTAAAATCAGGCTGGATTTCACTTAAAAATAATCGTAAGTCGCCGCGTTCAGTAATATGGAGCCAATTTTTCTGTTTCATTACCAATTTTGCCTCAGCACTAAATCTACGTTTTGCTAAATGTGAAGAGGGGAATGCTATCAGAAGTCTTTGAACAATCGACCCTATTTCTGAATGTAGTTGCGAAATAGACTTCTGCATCCAAAATTCTTGGTAGCCGTTCTTGAATTTAATTTTTAGATCCCCATGTGTCGTCAGTTCAATTAGTTCTTCTAACTGAGGTGATCCTGCTGTATTGATATTTAAAAAAGGTCCAAAACCCAGTCTGGTATGTCCATGTTTAAATTATCCTGGAACCATTCCTTGAAGTTATTGTATACCATATTTAGTAAATGTTCTAACGCCCCTCCTTGCCATATCAACGCCCCCTAATTTTCTCTGGGTCTTTTACCGCCCCCTGAAAGTTTCAAACGCCCACGTTTTGAACCTATGTCCTATACGAAAGTAGGATTGCACTTCCTCTATCTCTGAGGCTCTATAGCCTCAGCCGACACCACTGAAATAACAGATTGGGTATCATCTGCCCGCCACGACATTCCCGAAGGAGGAAAGGAAATAAAAACATTATTTTCTTGTGTCCTCGGGGAATGTCCTCTCCATCACTGAAGGCATAAAGAGAAAAGTCAAAAATCTATGAACTGGCTGAAAAGAGAACGGAGACCGGCTATTCTTCGAATTACAGTATCATTGAATTCCATTTCACTGGAATTGAAGTATTCACAAGAAAATGCTCGTGGTCACTGCTCCATTGAACGGAGTGGTGACTTGGCAATGCTCTGTCCCACAAAGATTATTGCCAATTGCCTGTGACATGATCTTCTAATTGATTCATTCTGCATGCACCATCTATTGGAAGAATATAGAACTAAAGAGAAAATTTTAAAGAAATGACATTTTATTGAAGTCAGATTTTTCAGAAAAGGCTTTATTCCAACAAGTAAATTAAATAAATATATATGAAAAATATCAAATTTAAAAAGTTAGCTCATGAAGGTAAATTAAATCAATCAAACGTTACTTAAATTAGCAATTTCAGTATTTATTACACTTAGTAAATTTTATATTGAATACAAATACATAATTTTTAATTAACAACACGATTGAAATAACGGATATTGTATTTACAAATAACAATAGAAAATTATTTATTATTCGAAAAATCGCTTTTTATACATTTCTACTGCACTGCAAAAAGACAGGTGATCAGTTGATTTATTTTAAGTAAGTCTTACTGGGACCGAAAAAGAAAATAAAATCTTCATGAGTGTTGAGCTTCAGTTATTCCGCTTCTCGAATTAACTCAAGAATTTAACAGAATACATGTATTATGAATACTTTAATTGGCTGAGTTAAAGCCTTTTAACACGGACAAATTCAGTCTGCACTTTCGGGGAGTGTTTTCTTTTTTGCCCGCCGCGAAGCAAGTTTTTCGTCATCATGAACTGTTTTCAAGGAACTTTAAAATGTAGACGATAGTGACAGAAATATCGTTTGCAAATGAAATGCGACCAATCGTGTGAAACTTCGACAGTGACATAAAGTTCCAAAAATGGCGAGGTTGATGCCAACTAGTTTCTAAAGAGTATTGTTACGGATTTTATATCCGCAGGAGTTCGTTTAATGTGTATAGTGGATTACACAACGGCGATGTTTATTTACAGGAAGACAGGACAGCTCAAAGACGACAACTATATACAGCGGAGTCAAACACACAGGAAATCCAGCAGCTCTCTACAGTAGACAGACAGGACTCGACAGAAGAGGAGATCCTCAGAGCCTTGCTCAACAGTCTCTCCAAAACGGCCGACTACTCCTCTGTCTCTTCTAGCTTTAGCTACCAGCTCATTACTTCACAGAATACACGACGACTTCAGAATAAGGCACACAGCAATTCAGCCGTTGCTTCGGTATTCTCTTGGCGAGACCCGAATATTCAGTCCGCGCGTGCCCTCCGACAGATAAGACTTCTGTCTGTTTGAATGAGTCATAACTGTCGGTCGGTCTTAGAGAAGGACGAAGATGAACATAACGCTAAATTTACAATGTAGAGCGTTGAGATTTCTTAACAAGTCTCCAAATTATCATGTAATCGCATAGATACTAATTAAAATAATATTACTTTGTATTAAAAATTGACATTTAAATACCTACAATCGCGGTTTGATAATTTCCTATGTTGAACATCCCAATTTCTTGTCAAATTTCGTTATTAAAAACAAATTCACCAAACGAATTATTTAATATTTATTTGAATAAAATAGATGTATGCATTAAATTTTCTTTTAAATGGAAACTTTTTTTTTGTTTTCAGGAGTTTTATTTTTGAAAAAAGGAAGCTAATCAATAGTAAAAGATTTTCATATAGAAAATAAAAATTGCTGTAAACAAAGAATTTGATAAGTAACACAATGAGATAAGTCATTTATTTTTGATGTGCTACACAAATACTGGATATAAATTTTTTTTATTAGAATTTTTCGTTTCAAAAGATACATCAAATCTACAAGCAATACTTCTGCAAAAAAATACATTTAAGTTAATAAATATGAATGAATTAAGAAATTATAAAAGCAGATGTAGACACATTTTAATAAATATTTATTTATTTAAACATATTCAATAAAAAGAAAAAAATGCAATTATTCAGAACTCGTATAGGTACAAAACCGAAATACTATTAAAATGCCATTAATAAATAACAATTATTTTTATGTACTATATAAAAAGAAAAATAATTTAGAACAAATATATACTAAAAAGAAATATCACTTCAAATATACTGATGAAAAAAAAATCTCAACACTAGGAAGAAGCTGTGCTAGATAAACGAAATTTGGTAGGCGTGTTTATACATCTGAAAGATGAAGTCGATTCAAATTTCGAGCTACGCGCGTAAGTGTGGCGCTAGTAGCGAAACTATGAACATGCAAATGAGGTTTGCTTTAAATAAGCGCTGTAAGGTTCGTGATCGTTATTTACAGTTGTGATTTGACGTAGTGGGTTATTGTTAGTCAAGGATGCTTCTGAGAAGACGAAGAAGCCATTATCAACAGCTCACGGAGTTTGAACGAGGTCGTGTTGTAGGGCTACGAGAAGGTGGGTTTTCTTTCCGCGATATTGCTGAAAGACTTGGCAGGAATGCATCCACTGTGCATGAGTATTGGGGGCAGTGGTCAAGGGAAGGTACTGCCTCAAGAAGACCAGGTTCCGGGAGGCCACGTGGTACTACTGAGAGGGAAGACCGTCAAATTCGGCGTATGGCTGTGGCTAATCGTATTACGTCTGCAGCTGAAATTCGAGCAGCAGTTGGCACCACAGTGACACAACGAACTGTTATAAATCGGTTTCTTCAAGGACAGCTCCGAGCCAGACGCCCTTTACAGTGCATTCCACTGACTCCAAACCACTGCCGTTAGCGACGTGAGTGGTGTCAAGCTAGAGCTCATTGGAGGACGGAGTGGAGATCTGTTGTGTTTTCTGATGAAATCCGGTTCTGCCTTGGTCGCAGTGATAGCCGTTTGTTGGTTAGAAGGAGGCCAGGTGAACGCCTGCTAGTGACCTGTCTGCGGCCTAGACACACAGGGCCTACTCCTGGTTCAGTTCAGTTATATTAACGTCCCGTTTAAAGCAACACGAGGGCTATTTTGGGACGGACCTCGTAATTTTGAACCACGGTCAGATGACGAGGACGACAACTGAAGTGGCACCCCCCTCTCCACACCGCACCACACCAGCGGGAGGACTTTGGCCTGACAGATTTAACGTGCAAGAGACCCCCTCACACGACGGATCTTCGGTGGAATCGAGTCTCGAACCTGAAACCCTCCGGTTCCGAAGCCAAGACTTTACCACCGGGCCACCGCGGCCCTCTGCCTACTCCTGGAGTTATGGTTTGGGGAGCAATTTCGTATGACAGCAGGAGCACTCTCGTGGTTATCCCACGCACCCTTACTGCAAATTTGTACGTCAGTCTAGTGATACAACCTGTTGTGCTGCCATTCATGAACAGCATTCAAGGGGGTGTTTTCCAACAATATAACGCTCGCCCTCATACCGCTGTTGTAACCCAACATGCTCTACAGAGTGTCGACATGTTGCCTTGGCCTGCTAGATCACCAGATCTTTCTCCAATCGAGCCCGTATGGGACATCATTGGACGACAACTCCAGCGTCATCCACAACCAGCATTAACCGTCCCTGCATTGACCACCCAAGTGCAACAGACATGGAACTCCATCCCACAAACTGATATCCGACACCTGTACGACACAATGCATGCACGTTTGCATGCTTGCATTCAAAATTCTGGCGGTTACACCGGTTACTAATGTACCAACATTTCACATTTGAAATGGTTCTTCTCGCCAATGGCTCTACCTGTGATCTGGAAACTTTAATCGATTAAATATGTTACCTAGACAAATGTATTCCTAAAATTTCATTACTGTACAATAATTTTTTCTTGGTGTTGGGATTCTTTTTTTCATCAGTGTATGATTTCTCACAAAATAAGAGAACTAAAATTGTGATATTCTTAAGCTGCATATGTTATAATTTCACTAATTTGGAACAACATAAATACATTTAATTTCTTAGTTATATTAAATAAAATTTTTAAAATCATTTTCACTTTATTTCTTCGAAACATTTTCCCCCTTATATACATATAGTATAAAAGGTACTTTTCCTCCTTCCAAATGATCACCATTTTTGCTAGATTATTTTTTAACACTGGGAGAATTTTTAGAAAAATTTCATAGTTGTTTTTTTTTTTTTAATTCTTAGAAACAGCTTTGTTAGATTTACCTTTCAATTTACAATAATTGTTTAGTAAGCTTTAGTTGCTGACTTTAGAATTACTACAAGTAAAGGTAATATGTCATGCTCACCCGAACAAATATCTGTAGAAAGGAACATATCTTTAATTATAAAAATATTTTCCACAATGTTTATGATCAAATTTTGTTGTAACTTTCATTACGAACTGTAATGAATTTATTCTCATGCTTTTTACTAATTAATTTTTGAGCAACTCTATACCTATGGACAACAAGACTAGAAACTATTTTAGTGGCGTATAATAATCCACCCTCATCTTTTACAGTATGATCACCATATTTTAAGCTTTGAAATTCCTGTTTAATATAAACAAGAAAATTTTTTCCTTCTTCTGTTGTTTAATTAATTTTTTTAATTTTTCGAATAGAACTGGAATTTGGGGTAATCATGAATCGGGAGTTTCTGAGAAATTTATAAGTTTGGATAGAAATGTAAAATAATAAAAATGCAAATATAATATCATTTGGTGAATACCTGTAACGTTCAAGTTTACACTTTAGTAGATGCAAATGTTCATGAAAAAGTTCAAAGATAAACTTACATTTATTAGCAGGTACAACTTCTAAATTTTTAGTGACAGATTCAATAATATTGTTACGAACCTGTGGTTTTGCTTTCAAGCGCTAAAACCGGCACCGTAAGGAAGAGAGATTTACAGTAATATGTATTGATAGTGAATGGGTGTGACGTCAGAGGTCCCAGGGCTTGGCGACAAACTTGGCGACCATTTGGCGACGGCAATGAATTTGGCGACTTTGCTAATAAAATGGGAAGTCACCGAAACATTGAGAATTTTCCCGATCCGTCCACTAGGAACCGAGATATATCCAGAACGCTCCTGATTGGTATAAAAGATGTTAGCCCCACCTACCGCCGGTATATATAAGGCAGACGGCTGCGGTGTGTGAAGTCAAGTCGAAGCTGAGCAGCGGAGAAAAAGGAAAGACCTGAAGAAGAATCAACAGGAATCAAGTCGAAGTACGACTGTCTTGTGTTCAACGAAAAAGACAAGTAGCGCTGTGGAATTAATCGAGAAGACCTAAGAGAGAGAGAGGTGTTGAACTGAGGAATCCTGAACGGAGGACTTCTTTGTGGCATATACTGACGAAGCCATCGTCGTGTGACGTAGCCCATTGCGTCGTCGTCGGGAATGGAGCTGTCCCGAACTGAGTAGTCCCGTTGTGTGAAGTAGTGAGTCAACAGCAAAGGCAAGAAGAGACAGAGGAATAGTTTCGGCCTGTTCTGGAGAGACCAACGTGGTGTAAAGTGAATCTCTTAAAGATTCCCTCTCAAGACTGAATCCTGTCTGGCCGCTCTGTGAGCTGTGTACATTGTCACTACGGAATTTCTGCCTGTGGACTACCATCTGTAGTGTACTGTCCTATGTGTTCGTCTCGGCTGTAAATAGTTGTCTCCTGTACATAGTAGTGGTGTAAATATTTGTCGTCTGTGTGCTGTCCTGACTTCGTCTTGTAAATAAACTTCTGTATTGTGTCGTCTACTAAAGGACTGATCATTATGTGCGATCATCATCATTTTCTAACACCATACACAACCACTATACGAGGTAAAAAAAAAAGAACCCGACGGAAATCCGTAACAATATTAATTTTGACAATCAATGAATTTGATAATATATCACAGAGATCCTCTTCATAATAATCAATAATATCAGATATTTGATTTAATAACTTTAATTAGTAATGTGAATTGCTCATTTTCAAAATCCTTTCGCCTACAAATGATGCATTTAAAAGTTGATCATTATTAATACTTACAACATATGTTATGAAAAGAATGTCATCATTAACAGATAGCTAGATGAATAACATATTTTCAATCTTTTCAATTAGTCCAAAAGGAAGAAAAGATATAGTCTTTACACCTTTTAGTTTGTGAAAATTAGTAAACGCAGTCTTGCTATCATAGCTGTGTTTGGTATTTAAACTTTCAGTTATGGAACGTTGAATTTGAACTTGTAATCATTGCCACTTTTTTGAAGGATTATCTCGAATTGAGGATGTTGATGATGATAAATATGTTGGGCAGCCATGAAAAATACTTGGGGCAGGATTTTCTTTCAGCCTGGGCTTCTTCAAAGGATCAGATAATGTTTCCAAAATATTTTCATTCTAGAAAGTAGTTCTGTAAAGCACTTCACCATCTTTAAAATGTCTTTCACATACCTGAAAAAAAGAGAGAGAGAGGGAGAAGCAGACAAGAATATTCTTTCATGTAAAATAACTTTGATATTTAGAAACCTAAAAAAAGGGAATTTTTTTTAAGTTTGGGGCATGATCTCTTGTAGATGACAAAATATTTTCGAACATACAGTCAATATTTAACGCTACTATCTTCGATGTGGTCTGAAGATAAGTACAGAAGAGCTAAGGCACAAATGAGGCAGAAACTATAACGTCGAGTTAGTGGGTGAATCGTTGTCCAATCAGGAGGAACAGGAGCAGGGAGTCAACCTGTGTGGACCAGTCAGAATGCAGCTACTGGAAGGTGGGCTGAGGGACTTTGGATAACTATCCTATCAGTGTGTTAAGAATGATAAGGTTCTTTTCTTCGGCCTCTTTTCTGTTTTGGCAAGTTTTGCAGCCTTCAGGAGACTTGGGAATTTATTAAGAATGATTTTGATTTCCTGAAGGGCTTCGAGAATATCTCTCATATTATAAATTTCAGTAGCTGTATCTTCTTCCAAGGGTGAGTTCAAGCTTGTTTCTTGAGATGGGAGTTGATGGTTTTTAAACTTGAGCGTGGGTTTAGGAGGATTGATATTGGATTCGATTAAAAATACGTAAAAGATAATGGAAGCAATTTCATAATTTTTATGAAACTAAACAGTCACCAAAAGGTAAGCCTGAGATTCATTGATGAAAATTTTTGATAGAGATTCAATTTAAACGACTATCATAAATAAACAAATGATAGTCTAAAAATCGACTCGATTTTTGGGGAAAAAAAATTGAGAATTTGTATAAATAGATTGCAACTATTTATTCGTATTTTATTTTCATTACTAAACAAAGCTACATCATCGGGAAAACAAATAATAGGAAAAAACTGAATCACATTTATAATCAGTTGTTAAAAAAGAACATAATGAGCAAGTAGGCTTAACAGTAACAGATTAAATTATACTTTAAGTGTGTATTGAGGATAATAAAAGAAATACACTTATCTTCAGTAATCTGTATCCAAAACTAGATTTTTTATCTCATTCATTTCAGCATCATACTGTCTTGGATCAAGAAATAAATATAAAAATGAGAAAAAAAAGTGAAAGCTTATATATACCAGTCGCCGTTTGCTTCGTGTAGAAAACGTGCAGAAGGAAGATTCTTCGCCGGCGCCTTTCATTGATGACTCATGCAGGAGCGAGTGACAGAGCCAGCAGGTCTTAACTCTCGGAGGTCACGGTTCGCGTCTACTATTCACCAGATCTGCAATATTAATGACCCTGCCTAGTGATGGTCTGGCGAAGCACCGCCTTGCTCAGCAATATTATCTCCATCTTCCCTGCCAGTATAGTCCTGGCAGCCTAGATGCCGGGGACTGTCAGTCGATAGTGAATTTGGCAGGAGGACCGGGCCTGAAAGTCTATAACCTCCATTCCGTACTATTTTTCCCCATGTACGAGGGAAATTGGTTTAACTTAATGTTATTGTGCAGTAAAAATTAGGAAAAGAAAAAAAATTGTTCAATAAGTTAAATAGTTGCATGAGAATTTAGGTTTAGTTAGTAGTCGATAAAATGAACTAAAGCAAGGAAGATTAGACGATAATTGCAATTGGGTTAATTCATGTGACGTAAAAGTCAAGTGTCATGTACTTATGCGCATGGCATTTAAACCTTCATCCTAAAAGCTTTAGTAGAAGAGTCTCTTATTAACGTTATCCGTCACGTATGTAGCGAATTTTTTGTTTACATTTGGAGTTATAACTTTAAATAATTTTTTCCTATTATTATATGTTGAAAGATAAAATACTAGCGTGATCCTAAATACTTTAATGTGAAATTGAAGAATGATTGCCGTGTACAATGCTTTTTAGTTTATTTTCAACAACCCCAAATTGCGTTGTTAGCATTGGAACAGGAAGTTGTAAGCCTGCGTCGAAGTCGGTGATATGCTACGGTCATTTTGAAGGATTTATTTAATGTGTGCCCATTTAATAACTATATTAAATTTAAAAACCCTATTCCAGTAATTTTTATACTGCGACGGCATATAAATATGACAAGCAACTTTTTATTAAAAGCTATCCGATGAATGTATTAGAACCGAACATTGTTGTGATGAGAGAAAGGTTTCAATATTGAACAAGAACTACTCAAAACATGATGTATATTATTTTTAGTTAATGGTATTAACATAAAATGCATCATGAGGTTTTACTTTTTTATTATGAATCTTAAAGTTTTCTTTATCTTTTAATAATTCATATTATTCAGTTCTTGCAGTGTAATCATGTTTAATAACAAAAGTGTAACCTTTTTATTCTCATTCGTGTTTTTTTCCTGATAATTATAATTTTCTTCTTGTATTTAAACTGAAATTGATTGTTATAATGTCATGTTACATCATTGTGGGCCTCAATCATTTCTATTTTAAGAAATACTAATATTTTCATTGAAAACCAGTTTCCATACCAACATTTATTATATCTATACTAATATATAAATGGAAAACTTTGGATGGATGGATGTTTGCTATTCCATCACACAGAACGGCTGAGCATAATTGAATGAAATTTAACACAATGATAGATTATAGTCAGGAATGGAACATAGGCTACTTTTTATTCCGGCTCATTTCGTGGTTAATCTTATTCATTAAAAACTAACTTTCGGGCCAAAAAACTGAGGCCAAATCCCCCCCCCCCCAAAGATAAGCTACCAGATTTTTTTCCCAACTGAGTTTAGATTAAGCTTAGAAGAATATCGACCAATTATTTCAAACGATTCTATTCAATTTCTTTGCGTTTGATGTATTTAAAATCATATGTTGTTGACTAATCCATCTTTCGGATTCATTTTGAAGTACTTTCAATGAAAAGAAAACAGAATAAAGGAAATAAAAAAATTCTAATCTGCATTGCATTACTGCAACCAGAGCAGGGAAAGTCAGAACAAAAATTAATTTTCGAGCCAAAAAACTGGGGCCAAATCCCGCCAAAGAAAAGTAAGGCTCCAGAAATTTTTCCCAACAGAGGTTAGGTTAGGCTTAGAAGAAAATGGATAACGTGAAATGGATAACACGTGCAAATTATGTAACGTGCATTTAAAAAAAACAGTATTTAAATAAACATTTGTCTCGCCTCAATAAATAACCATCCAAATCATATTGCTAAATAATCAATGAGCGTTAAGATTGACCCATCCCAGCTTCGGATGCAGACGCCTGTAAAATTCACGCATGATTGTCGTGACATCCACTGTGTTTACATTTAAATCAAAAGTTTAAAAATTATGTGTATAATACGGTTGTAGCCATCTCAATCCCAAATAAAATGGATTTGACCAGATTTTAAAGAAATACGAACTTTTTTATTATTATTTTGGGTATACAATGTAAATAAACTGTTTTTACGTTAGCTGCGTGTTTTTGTTATTAAATTGTATATATATTGCATATTTTTCGCATCATAATCAGAATCCATATAAGAAAATTATTTATTGAATAAATGCTTGACTTGGTTTACAATGAATATAACAATATATGCCTACTTAACTTACCGTATCTATTATAACACTATGATTAGAGTAGAAAATTAACTTTGGGATGAAGTTGTTTTTACAGTTAATACTTAATAAAACTATGTTTCTAAATTTATATACAAGTTTTATTTATTTAGTTTTTAAATAATAAGGATGGCCTAGTCATACAATTTTGGTTTTAAGTCTTTTACTCATAAAACAGGTTATTTAAATTCAATAAGTTATTTCATTCCTTAATTTATTATCTTTACATCAATTTAACATACATTTACTTAAAAGTACAAAACACAAGAATAATATAATGTCAAAAAAAATCAACATGAAAGAGATGGATAACGATTTGTTTTATTTACATATTAGGACACTTAAATATCAATACCACATTACTCCATCATTCATTTTGTATTTAATACAATTATATATGATCCGGTCACGAAATGCAACACAAGAACAAATTTGTATACTGCAAAACAACAATTCCAAATATAAGAAATAGCGATTTTTTAAAGACATTCAAAGAGGGGTAAACTAAATTCATATTCACATGCTAAAAAAACAACGTTTTGCTTCGTGCTCAGCGAATAACGATTCATCTGAACCGGGAAAAGCGTTGTGCTAGAACTCAAGATTTAAAAGACAACGTTATCCCTGCTGCCCCTCTCGATACAACGTCCCTACCTGTGAAAAGTACGGTTTACGATGGATTCGTCCATCAAATAGGGATAAACGTTGGGATTGAGACGCTAGTTAGACAGAGTATAAACAAACCATTGGTGAAGATTACAGCTCTCTCTGGTGGAGAGCCTTGAGGGTTCAAATTGAAGTTTTAACAACGTGCTCTGGCAGATTAAACTTTATTGTTTTATCCGAAATATATTGTTGAAAATATGATTAAAAATTAATTCAAATTCTAATTAAAAATTCGAAAAAAGGGCTTCGAGGTGCACATTCCCGACCCTTAAATTATACATGTACCAGATTTGGTAGCTGTAGATCCCACGGTCTGGCCTGTAGAGAGCCAACACACACAAATTGAGCTTTATTTTAAGTATAGATAAAAAATGTATGGTATTTTTTCCTTAAAATCAGTACAAAATTTAAAATAGTTAAAGTTAAAAGATTCAATTATTAGTAGTTAAAGAATCGGTAACTTAAATCGGAAAAACTTTTAGAGTTTAATGCTCTAATAATTTATCGGTTATGCTTCCAAAATATTTTTTTCGGTGATGTTGCCAAAATATTAAATATGTTTTTTTAAAGGAAGGGGGGGGGATTGAATAAATGATTTAGATGTTGCAAACGATTATAGAAACCTTGGTTTTGCATTTTTTTTTTAGTAACTATCACATTTTATAGTGGAGAAAAAAATTATAGAATTAATGATACAGATATTGCAAACAACTATAGAAATATGCCATTAAGTAGGGATTTCAATGCACATTCTGACTAAATTCAATCAGGTTTACCGTAAATAAAGAAGATTTGTCGAATTAATTATTTAGATATTGCAAACGATTATAGAATTCTTTGCTTTGTATTTATTTTTTTAGAAAATGTCACATTTTATATTTATTTTATTTCATCCAGTCACGTGCTAAAAGTCCCCTTTCTTTAGATTTAATTTGCAGTGAGGGGTTTTTTTTTTTAATTTCAACTTCTGTCATTGTTTTCTTTTACTTTATCCAGTCACGTGCTCAAAATTGTTTTGGTAAAATATTTCTATAAAAATTCGTTAGAAATAGAAGAATAAGTTATACATTAAAACACTGGTACCATTAGAAAGCTAATTTTTTAATCTTTAAATTGATGTAAAAATCATGTTTGTGCGATAATATTTTCGGAAGTTACAGCGGAAAAACGTCGAAATTTCGCTTAAATTTTAATTAATTCAAATTCTAATTAAAAATTCGAAAAAAGGGCTCCGAGGTGCACATTCCCGACCTCCAAGGTATACGTGTACCAAATTTGGTAGCTGTAGGTCCAACGGTCTGGTCTGTAGAGCGCCAACACACACATTGAGCTTTATTATAAGTATAGATATAGATTTATATTTGCAGATATTTCTTAGAAAAAGTTTAAAAAATCGAGTTTTTTAAGAAAATAATTAATACAACAAATCTGTGTAAAATAGGAAGACTTCGTACCTCTTTCAAAGTGGTTTCATTTTTATCTATTTTTCAACGCCTTCGTACTGATCGTTTAAATTGTTATTCTTAATCTTAGTCCGTATTCTTAGAATTTTTGTTCTTATCTCTGTCGTGAACCGATGGCAAAGTTTAGAGATATTTGTCCAATGGGAGTTGAAGAGGCAGTGTGATAAAAAGACACCTCATTCCATCGGGCATACATTTAGGAGGGTCAGCTTATTTTAAACCCCTCTTTCACAGATATGGAGGCATCAAATTGCAAGACTCGAATTGTTCAATTGCGTACAAAGAAGAAAATCTCATGTTCCACAGCTTCGTTTACTGTCAATGCTTTTGAACATTAATTAAAAGATTTTATTCTCCAAGTGCGCATATTTTATTTCGACAGCCAAACACACAAGCCAGGAGAATATATTTTTTCTCGGGTCATATAGCAGTCAACTGAAATTGGGGAAAATAAATCTAATACTATAATACGAGGAATGGTTGCCAAGTCGAAAATCTCCCCAGAATTAATAAACTCCGGTAAACTTGGGGGTCTGGGGTTTTTGGCCACGAGGAATCGATTGACGCCGGTTTTGAAGCGCTACGATCGAGCAGTTCGGAGTTACAGATAGGATATTTTCAAACTTTATTAGTTCGCCATAATGGCTACTTAAATTTTCAAGCGGTAACGTGCTGCCATCTATAGCCAATATGGCGAACTAATAAAGTTTTATGTTTATGCTGTTATATGTTTATAATATGTTTCTTATGTATGTATATATGTTTGGTTTTTCTAAATAAATTTGTCAAAAATATTGAACTTCAACACACTTCAATCTTTACCTTTACTTTACCTTTATATAGAACAGTTCCCTTTCCAAACTCTAACTTTGTTTAGAATAGTTTACTATGGTGCACTTTAACCGGTTATCTTTTCACCAATGGTTTCACAAATTTTCTTATTGCATGTATTGTTTTGATAAATTACAATTGAAAATTTAAATCTTCGAGTTAGCTTCGAGATAGGAGCTCGGTCACCCGCTGGTAAATAAAAAAATCAAACAATAAATTTTGCCGAAAAATGTTTATATTTATGCTTTTTTAATTTACTTAGCATTCCTGTTTAAAGATGTGGTTTTTCTGAAACATTGCGCGTGGTTTCAAAATATTCAATGGCGGAAAAAATAAAAAGCATATTTTCAACGACATAAAAAATAAAAAAATTTTTTTTTAATTTCATTTTTAGAATGAAGTTATCGCGTTAAATCTTAGGACTGATAGTTCTTAAATTTCCTGGAGCAATTTATGATTTGAATGTTGTAAATATTAACACGTCATACATAAAAAAATTGTTATACATAACATGCATTTCATTATAACACATTTGAAGAGGCTCAAAACTTTCCAAAATTAATATGTAATTCGCTACATTTAAATACATGTCAAGTCAACGCCCCCCGAAATAGTATTTGCAGAAAAAAAGAGGAAGTAAAACATTTCATCATGTAGCTGGAAAAAAAAGAATATATTTGGTGAAAGCTGTTGCATGAAGTGTATTTTTAAATTCCTTTTTTTTTATTTCCATGTTGAAATAAATCCTAAAAACAATACAATACTTCATTTCATTTCTTGTTAAGCAAGTTTTCAGAAAATTTCAACAGGGTAAATTCAAATAGGTACATATTCTTTACTTATTATGGAATTTGTCACATGAATCCGCGATCTTTGAAGAAGCCAGTAACAACTCAACTCGGCTTTGGGAATTGAGAACTTCCGGAAATGTGAGAAGCGTTGAAAAACAACAGCTAAGAATGATTAAGATCTGGCTCATATCGTAAATGCCATAATTTAAATTTAATTTGTAAATAGAATAGCTTGTCTTGTCGTAGAAATAAATGTTATATTTGTTTTCAAGGAGAGTAGTTTGTTTTCAATCACAGTAAAAGAACCCGTGTACCATAGGCGAGTACACGACATAATTATTTTAAAATAAGAAGTCAAAAATGCTTTATTTTATTTAAAAACATTAAATTAATAATAAAAAAATGACAAGCCACAAAATTAAAATTTCTTTAATTATTATTTTTGTATCAAATGCTTTCATTTTTTTTTTATAATTGACACATACAGAAAACTGTATTATCTTTAAGTTACTAAAAACTGGAACTGAATAAATATTTATGATGGATCAGAAAAACTATATTTTTAATTCTAAGAAAAACACATTTGTTTATCTTGATACTTGAAATATGTCTATAGAAGTTGCCATTTTCAAAAATTCAGCTACAAGAAAATTTATAGAGAATAAAATTTTTAATGGAAATGAAGACAATTAACTGCAGTATCAGCCACGTAAAATTATGATTTCTGTAAGAGAACTATTTTTTGTATTGCTTCGTAGTTTTTATGCAAAAATCGTAGTTTTTATGAATGATATCATACACACAGCAGCATTTTGTTCTTCTCTTTTCTTTTATAATTGGGTTTAATGAATAAATCACACATACATTTTTCAAAATAAAAATATCTTTGATATTATCAAAAGGCTAATTCAATCTTGTAATTGCTCCAAGGAGAAAAATCACAGTTTTTATGAATGCTATCATATATACATCAGATTTTTGTTTTTAGTTTTTTATCTGAAAAAGTAGGTTTTATGAATAAATTCCATTTGTTTTGTTCCCGAACCTTTATTAGTAGGAGCTGGCATTCTCCTTAATATATGAACATGCATGTAAAATGCTAAGAGTGGCAAGTTCAGTCATACATTAAAAGAAAATGTTCCTTTTAAAATAATGAAAATAAAAATATCTAGAAATTCGAAATTCTATCGAAAGATAGGTGTTTTTCGAAGTAATGAAAAACATCCCACTGTTAGTAGGTAAAATATAGTAAAAGTTACTGATGGCAATACAAGGTACAAACATCATTTTCATTTGATCTAATTTCTTCGTAAAATACAAAAACCACCTTTTTGAAAGAAAGAAATTATAACAATGCATGGCAATATATTTATTTTAAACTTCAAAAACTTGACTATATTGTAAAACTGAATATATAAATTATAGAATATAAATAAATGCTTTCTATTAAATTCACAAGTATAGATAAGATAATCATTGAATATATATTTCTTGCAAAACAAGAAAACATTGATAAAACTCTGATTAACATAAAGTTAAATATAACATCATACACAAGAAGAGAAAAAAACGCTACAAATTTTTAGTAACATTTGTTCATATAATGGTATTTTTTTAGTTCCAAAAAGAATAAGTGATATCTGCTTTCAGATTTATTAAATTTAGGTCTTACAATAATCTGATGGAAAGGATAAACAATCTTTTAAAAATATGTCAAAAGTACAACAGAAATTTAATTCCTTTACAAGAGCAAAATTGTATTATTAAACAATAATTTATATATGTATATACAGTGGGTAAAAAAGTCTCTGTAAGCAGACACGAATGCAAATCAAAGTTTAATTTGTCACACAAAATTCATAATGATAAAAATGAGTTTAAACTAATATTATTTAATATTTATTCATATTAAAGGGATGATAATTCTGACAAAATTAAATAATAAATCTTAAAAACTCAAAAAATGCCGTAAACATGGAACAAAAAAGTCTCCGTACGTTGCCCTAGCACATGAAAAAAGTTTACAAAAATGCAAAATACATTTAATGATCAGTGGGCCCTCCTTTGGCCTTATCACCTCTTTTAGATGCTGCGGCATTACCCTTACAAGTGTTTTTGTTGTTTCTGGAGAAATATTACATCAAATACTACTAATGGCACACCTGAGCTCAACTTTGTCTTTTATGTCATATTTTTTAAGTTGTTGGCCAATTTTTTCCCACAAATGTTCGATGGGGTTTAAATCGGGTGACTGGGGAGGGCTATGAAGTTGTTGTTTAGCATGGTAAAAGCACCACTCCTCTCAAACCTTAGAGGTGAGTTTAGGATCGCTGTCCTGCTGAAAAGTAAATCCAGTTCCAAGACATAGTTTCTCTGCACTGGATAACACATTTTGTTTAAGAACATCCATATTGATCCATATTTCCCTCGATGAAATGCAAATTTCCTACTCCAGAAGCACTCCTACATCCCCACACCATAACACCGCCAAAAGCATGCTTCCCAGTTCCGCATAAATTCTTAGCTAGCATTTGTTCGTTTGGTTTTCTCCACACCATAAGTCGGCCATCTGACCCATGAATATTAAATTTTGATTCATCGCTAAAAAGAATGGATTCCCAAACAGATAATGGCTTGCTTACATGCTTCTTTGGAAACTCGAGGCGCTTTTTCCTGTTTCACAAACTTATATAGGGTTTCTACCGGGCTGCATGTCCATGATAACCACTTTTTTAAATGGCATTTCTCACGGTTTGAGTTGAGACTTTAATGTTGTAACTAACCATAAAATCAGCTACCAACTTCGGTGCACTAATTCGTGGATTTTCTTGAACTTGGCATATGATGTTTCTTTTATGCACCCGATTTCATTTTGTCGACCTCCCAGATCAATCTCTATCCTCAAGTGAATGAAGTTTACGATAAATTTCAGTGATATATTGCAGAGTAGACTTCGATTTTTTAGTCCTTTCACTAATCCTTTACATGAATAATCCATCATTTCACGACTTAATCACTAATTCCCGAATAGCTCTGGGAACTTCCATTTTGAGACGATCAAGAACAAACTTGAATTCAACAATTGTCAAAATGTTGTTTTCTTAACAGTGATTAACTTTCTGACGTCAAAGATTAACTGAGGGCCTGTTTTAAACACTTCAGAAAGAATTTGCATAACGAGTACGGAAACTTTTTTTGCACAGCAATTTTCAATTTACTTAAGATATTGCAAATAATATGCTTTTCTCATTTTGTAAAAATGAAAATTTATAAAAATCTCTTTCTATAGACTTACACTAAACACATATAGACAGTATTTAAAGAAAAAATGCAATATTTTACAAATTATGCTCATTTATTCTTAAATTTAGTGACCGTACGGAAACTTATTTTACCCACTGTAAGTGTGTGTCTAGGTAACAAAGGCAGATGAATAATATTAGAAAGAAATTATGTTCTGAATTGTACTCAGGTGCATAGTAGATCATAATTTAATAAAAATTAACTTTAAAAATAGAAAACTGAAATTCTAAAGGCATTATTAAAATCAAATTAAAAATTCATTCATCAGTCAGTTCTGAAATGTTATGCAAAACACCATAATTCAGAAGTGTAATGCATAGGGCTATGAATACCTGAGGTAACAATCTTAATAGCAAACACAAAACTTTATCTCCTTCTAAAGGAAAACATTAGACAACAAATATCATATTGCAGTTGGAGTTCACAGTTGCAGTGTCAGTGAGTAATGACAGCCACCAGAATCGTAACATATTCAAGTGAAGTAAACACTTACAAAACTATTGATTCTGACTATACGTGAAATTTTCATATTAAATACACAGCATGACCAGTGCTATACTTCAGAGAAATTTCAGTTTTAGTAAAAATAGAGAAAAATATTTAAAACTTTATAAAACACAGTAAACACTTCACAATGCAATTCAGAGCAAAATAAATATTTCAATTTCCTCAATTAAGAGTACAAAATATATTTCTTGCAAGTCTTCGTCGATAAACACAGAATAACAACACACAGTTAAATACAACAGCATGCACAATAAACAGCTACAAATTCTTTTGGCAAAATTCAAATAACATGAAGCAAATTATTTTTTCTTTTGAAAATCTTCGATTTCTGTTACCTGAAATATTAATTTGGGTTCTTACATTAATCTGATGTAAAAACAATCTTTTGGAGATTTGTCGAATTGCAGAGTAAAAAGAAAACCCAAAAATATTTATTTCTCTTTACAACAGTATTATGTTATGAATTTAGGTTTGCATATAAAAGGTGACACAGAAAAAGGGGAATTTTTTAACAATCAAATACAACCAAGTGTGATAGGAATAAAACGTGCAATTCATAGAACTGAAACCTTAAAATTCTGCATTGATCCTTTCAGTATGAAAAGGTCTGGCTTCTGCTGCTGGGGCGAGCAGTTGTACTCATACTCATGAGTTGTCTCTCCTTCGAATTTTTCGGTCCCCGGTCTCCACCTGCCGATCTTTTTGATTGGCTTGGGTGGAGGTTGGTATTTGGGAGTAAAATCTGTTTTGTAAGTGGGGCACCTTAGAAATCATCTGCTGGTTTCAGTTTCCCTTTTCTCGGCAGCGTCATTTCACACTTCAGATAACGATGTGGCAGTAGGACTGTGCAGTCTCAATTACACCTGAAAAAATGCAGAAATTATTCTATGAATTTATTTCTCAGATTAACAGAATTCCATTTTGATTCCGGATATATTAGAAATGTTACGGATGGATTTCGTAAACCGGAGATCGAAGGGAAATGATTAATTTTAAGCCTACAACAGGTATTCTTGCTAAGAATTCCTATAATGTGGCCAATGTACCACTTGTTGGTGGACAGATGCACATGTCTTTATCATATATTATTAATTTCTTCTTCATCATTGATTTCTCACATGCAAAAACCATGCTAACACTTTTTGTTAATTAGGAATACAGATTAAACTATTTAAGTGGAATTATACATTCAAATCTATCACAACCAGGGCATTGCATCTTAATTGAGCATTACATCTTTGTATCTTACTTGAGTTCAAGTACATTACATTATGTACATTGAATTTATATCTTGTAATACTTGGAAACCTGTTTTAAATATTAGTTAATATTCATTCTTATCTATATAAGACAGAAGAAAATATTATTTTCACACACAAGTTCTAAAGACATAACATCAAGAAAATTTCACACATATGGATTAATCAGTGCGAGGAAGAGGGATAACATGTTAAAAGGTTTGAATACACAATTTTAAAAACAGTACAATGTAAAAGCATATGCATTTTGCCTTTTCTTATTCAATCATTAATGGAACAAAGTCATGCAGTAAGAATCGCGGGTACAGGTTAAGTAACTAATAAAAATTAGCATTTTTTTTTTCTTAGCTTCCAAAAATATTTTTTTTTTTAGCTACATAACATCAATGTAAAAACTATAATATTAACTATTCTAAACAATGCGAAGTTTTAATTTCATATACATAATTGAATTTTTACTTAAAAGTGTCTCCAAAAGTGGAAAACACATAACCATATATATCTTTTAGCATTACAAGAAGTAAAATTAGACAAAACTTTATATAGTGGTCTTTTTCTTTGTAATTTTTATATACTTCCTTCAAATTAAACTTCCGTTATTATCTAAACTGAATTTCGCAACTGCTTTTAATTGCTCAACAGTCTGAAAGGAAAGAAAAGTAGAACAATGGAAGAAGAGCAATATTTACATTCTATACATTTAATAAATTCATTTACTCTTTAACATTAAAACTCATCATTCATATTTATTGTACACTTCCTTAAAAGTATTTATAGCAAAAATTCAATAAAAAATTTAAAACAATCATTTATTTTTAATAAAGAATAATTTCATTTTCAAACTCATTACTCAGAGATGGACACCAAAAAATATTTCACTGCTAGGACAGTTAATAGATATCACACGCATACATAAAACTTATTTTTGTAGTAGAAATTAATTCAATTTTCAGATACTACTACCGTGTATTTCAAAAATTAGAATTACAAAATATATTACATTATAAAATAATTAAAATAGATGTGTAGTTAAGTTTCATTTTTTCTTTTAGGCAAAAGAATTATGTAAGTGAAAGAAGCCTTTAATCTTTCTGGAATTCGGTGAACTTTTGGGGTTAAGTAGTAACAAGTTCCTCATACCATATAACAATAGTATGTGCAATAATTAATAAAGAGTTCACAACGGAAAATTTCAACATTTTCAAAAAGAGAATCAAATTTCCCGCCAGTATTGATTCAATATTAGTTAATATTTCTTAGAAGTTGATATGAATTACAAGATGTATTCAGTTCTAGTAGTAACAACGGTAGGAAATTAAGTAACCCACGGAATAAATAATTTATGGGCATTTGGAAATACATATCATAACAAGATAGCAATGGATTAGCCTTAATGACACAAAAATTCGGGTTTTAATTACATCATAAATAAAGGTGTATACATACACTTCTTGTATAAAGCCAGCTATCCTGCAACCCCTGAAAGTAGCAGTATCCACAAGATGGATACATACACTAGAAAAGATTAAATTCAAATTTAAAAGTAGTGCACACATACATTAATCTAACAAACATGGTTAAAATTCAGTTTTTATAAATAACATGTAATAACAAAGACTTCAGATATTATGGCTTGATGAAAACAATCAATAGCAATATATCAGCTCTTTTGGTCGATATAGACAATAATTTTTTTTTAATCTTACTTATACTACTTCTGATTAAGAAATAAATGATCCTCTTCATCCATTTAAATAAAAAATATAAGGAATTAATTTGAAATAATATTTTGTAAACAAGAAACCATCATATTATTTCATTCATATTTCATACAATAAACAGGAATTAAAGTAATAATATATTTAAAAGATAAATGTATAACTTATTTTAAATCACTTACACAATCGAGCTCCATTGTAAGCTCTGCAACAGGAGGATCCGTATTATTTTGGGGTATAAAACCCTGTAATAACAAAAAAAAAAAAAAATACAATTATTCAATTTTAAATATTTTTTTAAGTTTTTAATATAAATTTTTATTTAAATTTTTTTTTAATTTTTTGATGGGTTAT
This sequence comes from Argiope trifasciata, assembly GCA_026543055.1. Taxonomy (NCBI): domain Eukaryota; kingdom Metazoa; phylum Arthropoda; class Arachnida; order Araneae; family Araneidae; genus Argiope; species Argiope trifasciata. The sequence goes on from JAPMOQ010038378.1 coordinate 3,785,938, forward strand.
AAGGGTAAAAATTATGTAATATTTTTCTCATTTATAACTTGTTTGAATTTATTCAAACCATACAAACAGCACAGAATCCCAAGCAACTTTATTGCTCATGAAATTAAAATCACCGCTTGAATTAACTTTTTTTTTAATTAAAAATATTCGAGAACAGTTTTAGAATGTTTGAAAATGAAATGAAACATATATAACATTCATAGACATCTTTTACTTTTAAAAATGAAAAACAGACATTTTAGTATTGGCGCTATTAAAATAATATTAATTCCATGCAACTTCCAAAGGACTGAATGCCTTAGTTACAAAAGAATTGCTATTAATATTTCAACAATATAGAATAAAATGTAATCCTGTTAAGCTAAAAAATAATTAATACAAACATAAAATTTTAAGTAACTTTACCTTTGCCTGTAGAGGGCCGCGGTGGCAAAGTCTCGGCTTCGAAACCGGAGGGTTTCAGGTTCGAGACTGGATCCCACCGAAGAACCGTCGTGTGAGGGGGTCTCTTGCACGTTAAATCTGTCAGGCCAAATGTCCTCCCGCTGGTGTGCTGTGGTGTGGAGAGGGCGGTGCCACTTCAGGTGTCGTCCTCGTCATCTGACCGTGGTTCAAAATGACGAGGTCCGTCCCAAAATAGCCTTCGTGTTGCTTTAAACGGGACGTTAATATAACTAAAACCTTTGCCTGTAATAAGTTTTGTCTTTTTTCATTATTTGTCTTCATATTTGTATACATAGCATGCCAGTAGAATACATTGTCCGTGTCGAATTTCATAAAATATCTGAAATCGTAAGAATAAATGCAAGATTACAAGCAGATACACAAATAACAGTTACAGAAGCAAACATAGAATGAAAATTTAAAGCACAAACACAACAAATAAGAATGCCATGAATAAGAAGTACCCACTTTTAATATTTTGCTGTTAAAATTTTTTTATAGCTCACCTAAAATTGGTTTCAAACATGTAATTAATCTAATGAATTTTAAAATTTCTACCTGTTTTCACTAACCATTCTTCTGATATGTAAACAAGTTTAAAAGTGGGGTAATGCTACCTATACAGTAGATAATGTTTAAAGTATTGATTGTACAGGTACCAATTGATAACAATAGCTGGTTAATGTGCAATCAACTATAATTTTATCATACCAAAAGAAAATAAAAAAATTACTAACCTCATGGATATCTATATATTTTTCCAAATATAAAAATTAAAAATATTGATAGCCAACAATTGTTTCTTAATTAATCGTCGTATCTATAATTTATATGAATATTGTTTCTTTACAACTTGATTTAGTGAGCAATGCCAGATTTAAAAATATCTAGTGCTTGATTCATTTTGGCATTTATTAGAGGGTCTTCTTTGACACATTCATCCCTGTTGGAGTCATCAAGGTTTATTATTTGTTCCAATGGACACAAAGATCCAGACTCTTCAAAATTTTACTAGCAGCCTATGAAATTTTCAACAGCAGATTTATATGTGCTCATTCTAAGCAAAAATTTATGCCTGCTAAGATCTTCAGTTTTGTCTTTTATCTCAAAATGGCTTTTTTTCTTTTGAAATCTAGTTTGCTACCATTATTCGATGGCAGGTAATTGTTTATGATTGTTCAAACAGATTTCCTTTCACAATAGAACGAAGAGGAATGAGATGCAATAAATTTTAAGTCCATAAAAAGTGAACTTTAAATGACTGTTCTTTAAATAAAAAGTAATAAAAATGTATTTTTGGACTTCAATTTTGGTGTTTTCATATTTGACATGTTATCCTTTACTGCATTCCTTCTTGATTAAAAAAAAAAAAAGTTCAACAAGAATGGTGTTAAGATTTATTTATTTTATTTAATGCTAACTAACAAGCAATTTAATAATGAAATATTTATGATTTAGTTGCAACAACTTTACTGAACTGCCACACAATCTTATGTGTTTTTTGCTGTTGGTATGCCTAGTAAGTTCATGTTCTTCCATTTAACTTAGGTTTAATATCTTCTTACAAAGCAGGCAGTATGCAACAAAATATATTCAGTACTGATTTTGGGGAGCTCATTCTTTTAAAAAAATTCTCTAATCAACTATGAATAAACTCAATCAATGTAGACAAAACACCACTGTGCTGCTTTCACAAACTGAATGTTCTATTCTTTCATTCAGTTACAGCAGCCTTGGGCATTCTCTTTAGCTCAATTTGAATTTCTCATAGAAAAAAAAAAAAAAAAAAAAACGCCCCCGACTAATCTGAACAGAAAAAAAAAAGTAGACAGTAGACAAATTGTGTGTCACCAAATTACACAATAGCAATTGGTATTGCTTTGCTTTCAGTATAAGTAATTGTGATTTCTTCTCCCGGCAGTTTTTAGATATTGACATTTTTTGGATAAGGAGGGGGGAGGGAGGAATTGAGGAAATTCCCTGGTTGTTTCCAGAGGTGTGGCATTCCCAATCAATATTTTATGCTAGCTAAAAACAACGTCAGCTAATTATTTATTTCAAAATTGATAATATTAAGCGATAGTTGTACAAAAAAGAAAAAAAAGTTGAGCACAAATCCTCTGGCTCAGGATCAGAAAATTTTGATCTTAAAAGGCAAGTGATAACCATGGTCATATTAAACAACATCTTCTGTACAATCATAAAAATTTCCTCTCACAAGCACCAGACAATAATAGATTTTCCACAGAATATTCATAAAATAAAAATGCAACCGTTCGGCATTAGCATGATATTTTAAGTTTAAACAATTAATCTTCTTTAATCGCCTTTTTATAAGACAATGGCCTTTAATTAAATAAGTATGTGCTTGAAAAATACAATTGTAAAGTTACTATCACATTCTTCCTCAACAACAAAAAGTATTCCAATCTAATCAACAAATCTGAGACCACATTCTGGACCAATTCCTTTGTAAGAAAAATAAATGATATTATTAATATAAGAGGCGAGCTCATTTCATTGCCACATTTGGCATTTTCATTATCCATTACACAAAGTTAGGCGAATCAAAATATATAATACAGATATTAAAGCAGAAAAAATTAGCATTACAATTTTATTAAGTCACATTTTATGATATGTTTGAAAAATACCATTTCATCAAATTTTCTTATCAATCCAGGGCATTACTATTTTTTTTTATCTAAGAAAAAAAACTTGAAACACTATATTATTTGATTCACAGTTCAGTTCTGATGTAACAAATTTCAAAATAATAAAACTCCATCATGCAGTTATTAATTTCATCTTTATCCCTCATTCATACAAAAATATACTATTAATATTATTAAATATCTAGATTTCCTACTTTCATTACAAACTAAATTGCAAGAACACAATCCAAAGAATTACAAGGAATAAGGAAACAAACAATTTATATAATTATTCTGTATTTCATAAGGGAGAAATATATCTTTTAGTTGATTAATTAATGCTCCAAGTTTATATGGAATTGATTATTCTTGTTTTAGTTAATAAAAACTTACATTATTCAAAATAAAATTTTAGGTAATGAAAAAGAAAGAAATTAGAAAATTTGTAGAGATCTAAACAGAGAGAGAAAAGAACAATCAGGCAAACATGTTAAGAAAACATTCTTTTGTGCAATCCTTTCCCCATTTAACTAATATAGAATGAAGGAATAGATTTTTTTTTTATCCTCTAAATTAAATTACAATTGAGTAATCATCTGGAACATATATGTGAAGCACTTTCTGCTCCAACAAAACATTTCAACAAAGGAATGTAATAAAAAAACAACTATGTTTTTTGGAGAATAAGCAAACCTTTTCTTCATTAACATATAACACAGGTTAATTCTCAATAAAGTTAAGTTAAATTTGAATTGTGTACAACCCCATTTTATGGTCAAAACTTTGATACTAGCCCTGATCAGTATTTTTAACAAGCATCATTTTCTGATTTCTCTCTTCAGTTATCCCAAACTATTTAATAAACAAAAATCTCATATTATCTAATACATGATATTTATATTGTCACAGAAAAATCTTGAAGCTAATCTTCTTTCTCTCTCTCCTTTGAAATAATGATATGGTACTAAGATTAATTATGTAAAAAAGACATGGTTATTATTATTACTATGTCTCTATTAAAAGCACTTTAAATAAAGGCACAGAGTAAATTTTTTTATAAAAATTAATTTCACTACTTCTTCAACTTAAAAATGAAACTGAAGTATTTCAATTTGTTAATATCTGCATCACAAATTATGAACAAATTAACAAAAATAAAACACACCCTTGAAGATGGCAGGGTAGAATTTATTAAACACAAAATATAGTGAATAAAATCACTTATTTATTTTGTAAAAACAATAAAAATTAATTCGCGAAACTAAACACAACTGTATCTAAAACAAAATAAATGTTATTTTGGATATTGATGCTAATTTTCTCCTTCTCAAAAAGATTTATCCTAAAGTAGAATCGGCCATTATTAAGCTGACAAAACTGTGCTTTAGCTTTTTTTTTTTTTTTTTTTGTCTTTCAAAGAGTACTTAAATCGTTTTTTAAATATTAGACTACATAGATTAAGATCAACCATATAATACATAGAAGCCTTTGATGTAAGAATGACATGCTGAAAGATATTAAGTCTGATTAAAAGTCAAAGGACAATTTTCTGGCAAGCCTAAAATATGAGAACTTTTTTCAAAAAAAAGTTAAAAATAATTTAATAAGAATTATGCAAGTACTAACTTTCCACATACTGCAAAGAAACTATTTATACAAGATTTAAGAAAGTTTGATCTAAAAAGAAGTAGCTGAATATATGAGACCAGTTACTTCTATTAAATGAGTTTAGAAAGTATATACAACAAACCACCATTATCATACATAAAAGAAATTTTTTAGACATTAAGTCTAATTCCTATTCCAATGGCTATCTTGCACACTCCTCTTGACTTTAAACAACATCAATAAAAATAATTAGTAATTTGTGTGTCATATCAGCATGTTGTTATTGCTGTTGAAATTTTCATTAAGTAAACCGGAGTAAAACCGTTATTTCTCTTTCTCTTGGGAAAACCTACTGGATACTCCAAAATAAATTAGTTATAATATCAAATGGAGAATCTGGGATGTATGAAAACTATTTTCAATTAACACAATAACAAAACAAACATTTCATTGATGAAAAACTTCCAATTATAGATATATAGAAAGAAGTATAACAATTATTGTACAAGAAATACTAACTACATAATAATGAATTAATTTGCACATAATAACACTAAAACAAATATTTCAACAGTATCAAAGATTATTTTAAATGGGAATATATTTTATTGATTTTCACTGTGAACATATTTTAGGATTCTAAATTGGCATAAAAAAGATTTATTCATCATCTGAAGTTATACAGATATTTTGAAATTTAGTTTTAACTTCATCAATTTCCTAATTTTCAGTTTAATTTAACCCATATCAAAGTCAGTCTAAAATATACTCTTACTTCCCGATCCAATTCCTATTTTACTACTTAATTAATTCAAGAGTAGCCTGATGAATCAGCTGAAAGCCGAAACTTTGAAATGCTCCAAGTGAAGGGGTAGAAATATGTCCAGCAAGCACATACTTTTAAAAAGATCCGTTAGCTGTTTCTCTCATCAGCGACTGACACGTGTCAGAAATCCCTATCAGAATCTTAATAACATATTAGAACTGTGAAAAATTATTTTTCCAATCAATATATGGTACATAATGAAAGGAAAAATGAATTTATTTTCTTTCCTCATTTCTTGCCTAATCTGTTGCTGTGAGTAGTCGTGTCTTATTCGATCCTACTATAAAGAAATTATGCTTTCCCGGAATGGATTAGAGCAAAATTAAAAATTCAAGGTCTTCTTCTTTATTTTCGAACTGCCTGTCTGCTTCAGAAAATATGCTTCCCTATACGCACACACACATATATATATAAGAATTAATAATATAAGAAATAACACTGAATATAATTAGCAAAAAAATAATAAAAGTTTAAGGTGAAAATGTATTTTTAAGCGATATTTGCACCCAAAATGTTGAAGCTTTCACCAATGTCAATTTTTCTCAATTTTACTGCGTAAACCTATAAAAATCATATCAATACACCCTTTCTAGATATTTAATTCCAGATCATGCATTGCAAGACTCACAAAATATAGAAAAAGACATTCAGAACTAATCTTGCAAAAGGCATTTAACCATACGCCAGAGAATGAACTTAATTTCCCATTGAAATAATAAATAATCTTTTCCTTCTTATACATTTAAGTCTTAGATAAAAAGAAAGAGCAGAACTAGAAACTGCTTTACATATTAAGGGGGGGAGGGGACATTGACATCTATATAAATAAAAATAAATGTTTGTCTGTATGTCTCTTATAAACTGCCATACCGCTCAACAGATTGCAATGAAACTTTTTATACTTATTATTTGCACTTATTTGTTTCTACTGGTGATTGGGAAAAAAATTAATATTTCCAACCCTCGTGAATAATAAAGTTTAAAGAAATAGAATCGATATTATTTACACATTCCTTATATATCACTCAATTTCAATTAATGTATTCATTTCCGATTGAAAATGAATATTTTTCTTTCTTTCATTCTTAATTAAACAAAACAGACATTTCAAACGATATTTGCAAAATTATTTCGAGTGCCAAGTAGGATTAAATAATGCAGGATTTCTAAAAATTAATACTGTATGTGAAAGCATAATTTTTAAAACAAATCAAACCAAATGTTTCCACCCATTAAAGCAATAATTCAAAACAAGGAAAAAGGCATTTCTAAATTTTATTTTTTCGTAATAATTTGTTTACTTTAAAAGGAATCCAAAGGGAAACATATAATACTTAGGATGTACCTGACACATTAAGCATCTCTAAAATAAAGTTGTTGAAAGCATTAAAGAAGGGTATATCCACTGTTAGTTACATGAAAAACTGATACAAAAATAGGAACAACTTTGATATACACCCCCAAAAATTACGCGCCAAATCTGGCACTCCCTACGGACTTTTTAGGGTTGCTTTTTAGGTAGGATTAATTATTTGTGTTTCGCGAAAATCCATCTTGGCGAGAAAAAAAAGGCGCCAAAGGCAGATATTTTGCTTGGTGAGAAAAAAAAGTCGCCAAATTTCCAATTTGGGGGTGTATATCAAAGTTGTTCCCAAAAATAATATGCTGGCTAACTCTATATTGAAAGCCACATGTGTAATCTTTATGAAAATTTATCTGTATTTTAAACTCTAATGCGTTAAAATCTATCTTAAGAATAACGTACTCAAGGATCTTAAACTTGCAACAATTAACGAATTTATTAATTTTTTAAACCACTAATATATAATAGTTTCTTTGGAACTCATGTATGAATATTTTAATTGTAAAAATAATATAATTTTTTGCAGGGCTCAGGATTGGGTCTCCACTTAGTGAATGACATTAAATTAATATAAATACAACAATCATTAAAAATGAAAAAGATAACTTACGAAAGAAAATGCTTTTGGAGAAATTTCAATAATTTAATTGCTAAATTTCTGATCATTTGAATTATAAATTGTAGAACTCGAATAAGGTTCATGTTTATGTTCGCACATAAGGTCGTTGCCAATATTGTTTACCAAAGAATGTGAAATTCTCGGAGCCTAACATTAATACAAAGCTTTACCGCTAGCCTAGTTCCAATATAGGGATGACGAATATTTTCAGAACGGTTATTACGTCACCAATATCAGAAAGTCACAGATACCAGTGATCAATACTTTTCATTGAGAGGTGTGATTCAAATCACACCATGGTAAGGGTGTGATTCAAATCGCACCCTTACCATGATCGTATCGTATTGTTGATATTTCAACTACAGCTCTTGCAATCACAATAGAAAGTTACAATAGATACGATCTATCCAATTGAAGCTCTCAAACAGAATTCAGTTATTCATAGGGATAGGGAAAGTCCCTTACACAATAATGCATTTCTTGGAACAGACCTCCCACTAATAGTTCTGGTGGGGCGGGCAACGGAGCCTATTGTTCACATGTAGACACGTTTCTCCTTTCACAAACAGTCGTAGTTCTGAGCTGTTCAGGTCTTATCGCAAGATAATGACTATTGTTGGAAGCAATTGCGCGGCTGATCTTATTGTACGGAAACAAGATTTCTTTCGCACTCAAGTCTCCGCAGGAAGATTTTTAAAAAAAATTTACTGGTATTTAACACTTTTATCGATTTAATGATATCGAAATTTCATATTTGATATCATTAAATCGATATAAACACCATAATTACTATATTTTCATGATTGTAATCATTTGATATTCGTATAATTAAATTTTCTGTGCTTAAAGGCCTTATCACACGGCAAAATACCGTCAGACTTTCCGTGAGCAAGCTCCCTTTTCTACCCTCAAGAACTGGTCAAGCAAGTTTTTGATGATCGACAATTTTTTCGAACATGTTCGAAATCACTGTCGAAATTTTGGATTCTGACGAAATTCAACCAATCATATGGAACTTCAATAGTGACGTAGTGCGCCAAGAACGCCGCGATTGACGCCAACTTCTTTGTAAACAGTAATTAGCAAATTCCATCCTTAGCAATGTTTTTTTTTTATCAAATTCCTCCGTCTTTGGAGTAAAAAGTAGTTTGATTATTTCTGCCACTTTTTACCTCGATTTCAATTAATCAACATCGTGTTTTTAGTGCTCTTAAAATTTAAAAATGGCAAGAAGATGTGCTTGGTCAGCTGAGAAAGAGTCGGCTTTCATTCATCTTGTTCATGAGAAGCCGGCTCTATGGGATCCATTAGATCTATATTACATGAAAAAAACTTTTAAAAGGACTTTGTACGATTTAATACGAATCGAGATGATTCGAAGATGGCCCGAGGATGAGGACCTCATAACATCAGGTAGGTGAAGTATTCTGTTTCTGGGTATGATGTGATCAAAAAATGTTTTATGTGAATTCATTTTATGATATGTAGAAAGACGGCATTTAATAAATTTTTAAAATTCTTTTTAAAGTATGTACAAAAAATTCTTAATAATTTTTTGTGTTTGTATATATAAAACATATTATAAATATTAATCTCTTCTGCTGAATTATTTTATCTTCCATTTCTTTTAATCCCAGCTGAAATATGAAACACATAAAGAAGTTCATTAATTGTTTTAAATGTTGGGATGCAATTTATTAACTATATTGATCCATGTATAGGTTATATAATTGTGTTATTCATTATATTAGACAAGATGGCTAATGTGGCGAGTTAGCTCTTAACTTATGACTTTCTTATTCATTATTAATTTCTATTTGTGATTGTTTTTCACTTATTTAATTGTGTATTAACATGCAGCAGTATTTCCTTACCAGTACAGCCAATATATTAATGAAACTAAAATTAAAATTTTTGACAATTTATTCTACATTCATTTACAAGTCAAATTATACAAAATTAAATTTTGTATTGTGATTTTTTTTTCTCCTTTTGCATTATTGATGTTTTCTACATTAAGTGACATTATTATAATGCATGCACTCACATATTTATATAATGAAGTATATGTATTTAATACTAAATTCTTTTTTATTCCAGAAATAATTCGCAAGAAATTCTGCATGTTGCGAACATATTTTCAGAGGGGAAAAAAAAAAAAGACAAAGTTGCCTTCAGGCTCAATGGCAATAGATATTGCACCAAAATGGGTGCATTATCAAAGAATCCTGTTCCTGTGAGACACCATCGAAGCTGGCTCATCTGAATCCAATTTGGATGAGTCCTTCATAAATGAAATTGGATGTTTTGAACCAATGGTATATTTTACAAAAATGTTTTTAATTCTTATATCATGCTTTTATTTAGTTGGTTATAACTTATATGTTATTAGTTATATTTATATTAGTGTTATTAGCTATGAATAACTTATATGTATATTTAGTTATAATTAGGCTTAATCATTTACTTTTAAGTTTTAAAACTGAATGATAAAAAAGCTGGTCAAGAGATGAATTGAAATAAAATGTATAACTAAATAACACCTAATGTAATTGAATTTTATTAAATACATCATTGGTGATCATATCATTAATTCACTATATACCATTCATTCAATCAATTATTATTAGAGAAAGGTCTGGCATCTAATCTCTTGAAGGATTTGGGTAGTACTTTTATTCTTAGTACGGGCATTTTTATGCCTACTTAAATGTATTCTTTGATTAATACTTCAATGCATATTGAAAATATTATTCTTTATAGATTTCTGTGGAAGAGGAAAGCTTCCGGCCGGAGAGTGTGGATGTGGAATGCATTCTAGAGGCTTCCTTAAGCACACAAGTGAAAAGGTCTGCAATGCTAGGAACTTCTAATCAAGGTCCTCCTCCCAAAAGACGCCGCCAGACTAATGTGGGGGAAGAGGTATTGAAAATGGTGTCGGCGGAATTAAAAAAAAAAGTGAAGCTTCAGAATCTGTTTCCCATGTTGTGGGACAACATGTTGTCTGCACTTTAAAAAAACTAGCACCAGCGTATGGAGAACAGTTCATACGAAGAATATTCAAACTCGTTATGGAATTTGGAGAACTCCAACCTGATATTTATTCATGAATAAAAAATCATTGCTGTGAATTGTTTTCTTTTTGTGAATTTATTTGATCATATCGAATCTTTGGATAATTGTAATTTCTTAAATAGCTCATTAACTGCTTCTATATAATTTTAAAATTTAGTTAATGTTAATAAGGATTAATTCTGTTTTCTAACTTTAAACTGATGATCATATAGTATAAAAAAATTAAATCACCTTTCATATGATTAACAATAAAATTTAGGCTTCTTTTTTCTTTTAAATTAGCAAATAACCATTTAATTTGGGATTATGCATCCTTAATAGATATATATTTTATATTATACTTTTCTAAATAATAAACACTTTTAAGGCACTTAAAAATGTTCAAATTTTAGAACTTTGCATGATGCTATGCACCCTGTTAAGCTTAATTAAGGAAAAACACACCAAATTTTTTCAATATGCTTTTGTTTTAAATTTAATGTCAATAAGATAGTATTTTATAAATTCAATTAATTAATCCTAACACAAATACAATATAAAATGTTTTTGCTTGTTAAAGATTAACAACAAAAATATTTAACATAGCAAAAGAAAAGCAATGGAATTTTTAATTACCATTACAACCAGTTGAATGGGACAATAAATGACATTATATGAAATGAAAAAGACACTCAAAGGAAACTCATTTTTAAATTTGATAAATCTACAACTTGTCTCATTTTACAATCCATTTCATATTCATTATATTAAGAACTCTAAAGATTAAATTTGAAGCATAACTTACAATTAATTCAATAACTTTTTAGCTGAAAATAAATGTCAACAGAAGTAGCAATTTCTAAATGCAATGGAATTTCATTGCACAAACTTAATAATTTAGCTGCAAGTTCCAAAAGAGCATTCTCCACATTTTCACAGTAATTGAATTTTACTTTTTATATAAAACTTTAGTTAGTGTTTTCAATGTAATGATTGTTTTAAAATTAGTTTAATACTGCTTTATTCTTTTCTATATCATTTAGACAAATGGCTATGGCAGTGTTTTATGAAAAATTAGATGTTTTCTTGTATATATTATTTAAATGTTGAATTTTACGAATATAGTTTCTTTTAAATAATTATTACTCTGAAATAAGTCAACAATTTAAAGCTTACTAATAAAATTATTATACTTTTCTTATGTAATTATTATTAATATTGTGACTGAAATTTTTTCAATTTGTATATATAGAATAAATTATAACTATTTCAAATTATATAAAAGAGATAGATACCATTTTCAAAATCTATACAATTTATATATCAATTAATTCATTTTAATTTGTAGTAATCATTAAAAAACAAGGAAGCAAAATCACTTCTTAATAATTTTTATTTGCACATTACAAAAAATATAGATAAAATACATCCACAAATATAGGAAGATACCATTGACAGAAGATACTCAAATGATGCTGTGTCCATTCTCAACCATCTTCTATAACCTTCAGCATCCTAAATTGAAAAATACAACTCATATTTTTTAAAATGAACAACTTTAAGATAATTATCCATACATAGATTTATTAAATGTAACATTCTTCTTAATGATTGAATGTTTGGAACATTTCAAAAATGTCAACTCTGCTCATTGATACAAATTGTATTAATAATTAATAATTTAAATTCCTTAAAAGTAAATAACCAATAGACAAATCTGGAATGCATATCTTAAGTATTGCATATAAATAAATTTAAAAAGTACTCAAATAAGCAAGGATAATGCTTTTCCTAAGCAAAGATAATAATAGAAATTCTTTATATCTGCATCATTTTGTTACGAAACATTTTACTTAAAAAATGCTAGCTAATTTTTTGCTTACCTCCAAAGCTAATTCTCTCATTAAATTTTCCAAGCAGCCTTCCTGTATGCGTCTAAGCAGCCACTTCCACGACCACAGTCTTCTTTGGGATTTCTCTTTTTCTCTTAGCACTGTTCCCAGGATGATGCATAATAATGCAGGCTCATTGATATCCATTTTGCCCGGAGCATCCACGAGTTATGAAATGAAAAACTGCAAACATTCACTTAATGGAAGTAATGAATAAAGATCGATACATAAGCCAACTTATTCACCTGCTTTTCTAGGTTTACCAGACAGCAAATGCTCAAGTGACGTCACTTTCGTCAGAGAAAGTGACGATGTATTTGACCGTGTGATAAGGCCTTAATTAGCATGAGAATACCGTTGCTCGGAATGATAGCTCGTGTTTTTTAAAGCTGTTTTAAAACTAAATGGGATATTTTTAATAAATTGCTAATGATAAATTTTTCCTCGTGAATTTTTTGAAACATCTTTGACAATACAGAAATTCATCCAAATGTGTGTGTGTGTGTGT
>JAPMOQ010038388.1:0-12646 GCA_026543055.1 Argiope trifasciata
CAAATATATTACCGATAAAAATCATGTTAAAATTGAAAAAAAAAAAAATTTAAAGCTAATAATCTCTTATGCACTTTTTCATTAAATGCCATATACATATAATCTGCTTGATATATCTAATTGAAAAATTGAGTTTTGGTCAACTTTTGCGTTAAGTGACAACGCATGATTAAATTTTAACTTTTATTTAACTTGACCTGTTATTGTTCAAAGCAAAATTTTTAACGTATTTTTTCATCCACTTCTTGATGTACTAGAGTTTTCAAATTATCTACATGGGTATTATTTTTTATATTTTCAAAACTTAATTTTAAAATAATTAATTAATCAACTAACTTAATCAAATTTTGACTCCGTACGATCTAGCAATACATTTTTTAAAAAAAATGTTGATAGCATAATCTAGTATTTGTAATAATTAATTTTGAATTAAAAAAGGAAAAGTGTAAAATAATTGAAATCTAAGTATCGGCTTTCTAGTATACTCAGAAGAGAGTGTTTTAGAAATTGTTTTCATTAGATTTATTTTTAAATTAATCATAATGCAATGCTTAAGTGACATCCGCAAAAGCATAAAAAGATTGTATTGGGGTAAAAGATTAAAAGAAGTGAAGTCGTAATAATTAATTTTAAGTTAAAAATTAAAAAGAGGAAAATAATTAAAATCTAAGTATCAACTTTCTAGTATACTTAGAAGAGAGTTTCTTGGAAATGGTTTCCATTAGATTTATTTTTAAATTGGCATATATTAGTGGCATCCACAAAAGCATAAAAAAGTTTGTACTGTGGTTAAAAAATAAAAGAAGAAGCGAAGTTTTAATCATAATTTTTGGGGGGTAATGTCACAATTCGTTTGAACAAAGCAGTCTTAATTGAAGCCCAAATTGAATTTTTCCCTCTTTTTTCTTGTAATTCAACCAAGGTCAGATATATCAAGACATTTTCCATTCTCCGGAACAGCACGTTTCCGGGGACATTCATCCGACAGATCATACCTGTTGTCGAAAGGAGAGGATTTTAATGATCTGCTTCAACAACAGTCTCAGATTCGATTACGCGCTCCCAACGGTGAATTCGATTCCCCCTTTTCACGAACTCTATTCGTAAACACATCAATATTACTGACAAATTTCTTTCGGATATGAAATACGATGGATCTTTATTATTGAGACATTTCCAAGAGTTTATGAAAATAATTTGATTCTGTTTTTCCGTGTAGAATTAGCAAACAAAAACTTATTTCATGGAAATTTACTAAAGAAACATTTTTCTTATAATTTTGAGAAATAATGTTTTGGGGGAAATAATTTGAATCGATGGGTCTTTACTATTGAGACATTTCCAAGTTTTACGGAAAATAATTTGATTTTGTTTTTCAATGTAGAATTGGCAAACATAAAACATATTCCATGGAAATATTAAAAAATTACTAAAAAAACGTTATTTTTAACATAATTTTGAGAAATAATTGACATTGCGAAATAGTTAGAAATAATTTGTCAAACACATATTTTTTCAATGACTCGGACTAACTTGGAATTTTTTTAAAATTTGAACTTGTTATTGAAGTTTGCATTTTATCACAAATTCAAATTGTTTCTTTGAAAATAACACAAAAATCTGATTACAAATCCCTGTGGGTTTTCATTATTAGACTAGTTTTTACGGAACATAAAAATAATTCGGAAGTGAGCTTAGTTCGGACACATAAATATAATTCGGAAGTAAGTTTGGTTTAATTATCAACGATTGATTTGGTATATTTAAAGCATATATCATCTATAATAAACTGCTACAACAGAGCATTTATCTTTTGGCATAATACCCATTCAAATCGCTTGTCATACAATTTTTAAAAAAAACTTCTTTTACAGAAGAAGTTGTCGGGTTTAAAATACACTGATGGAAAAAAATCCCAACTAGTAAGGAGCTGTGCTAGATAAACGAAATTTGGTAGGCGGGTTTATACATCCGAAAGATGACATCGATTCAAATTTCAAGCTACGCGCGTAAGTGTGGCGCTAGTAGCGATACTATGAACATGCAAATGAGGTTTGCTTTAAATAAGCGCTGTAAGGTTCGTGATCGTTATTTACGGTTGAGATTTCACGTAGTGGGTTAATGTTAGTCAAAAATGCCTCTGAGAAGACGAAGAAGCCATTATCAACCGCTCACTGAGTTTGAATGAGGTCGTGTTGTAGGGCTACGAGAAGGTGGGTTTTCTTTCCGCGATATTGTTGAAAGACTTGGCAGGAATGTATCCACTGTGCAAGAGTATTGACGGCAGTAGTCAAGGGAAGGTACTGCTTCAAGAAGACCAGGTTCCGGGTGGCCACGTGGTACTACTGAGGGGGAAGACCGTCGTATTCGGCGTATGGCTGTGGCTAATCGTACTGCGTCTGCATCTGAAATTCGAGCTGCAGTTGGCACCACAGTGACACAACGAACTGTTACAAATCGGTTACTTCAAGGACAGCTCGGAGCCAGACGCCCTGTACAGTGCATTCCACTGACTCCAAACCACTGCCGTTTGCGATGTGAGTGGTGTCAAGCTAGAGCTCATTGGAGGACGGAGTGGAGATCTGTTGCGTTTTCTGATGAAAGCCGGTTCTGTCTTGGTCGCAGTGACAGCCGTTTGTTGGTTAGAAGGAGGCCAGGTGAACGCCTGCTAGTGACCTGTCTGCGGCCTAGACACACAGGGCCTACTCCTGGAGGTATGGCTTGGGGAGCAATTTCGTATGACAGCAGGAGCACTCTCGTGGTTATCCCACGCACCCTGACTGCAAATTTGTACGTCAGTCTAGTGATACAACCTGTTGTGCTGCCATTCATGAACAGCATTCAAGGGGGTGTTTTCCAACAGGATAACGCTCGCCCTCATACCGCTGTTGTAACCCAACATGCTCTACAGAGTGTCGACATGTTGCCTTGGCCTGCTAGATCACCAGATCTTTCTCCAATCGAGCACGTATTTGACATCATTGGATGACAACTCCAGCGTCATCCACAACCAGCATTAACCGTCCCTGCATTAACCGTCCAAGTGCAACAGGCATGGAACTCCACCCCACAAACTGATATCCGACACCTGTACGACACAATGCATGCACGATTGCATGCTTGCATTCAAAATTCTGGCGGTTACACCGGTTACTAATGTACCAACATTTCACATTTGAAATGGCTCTTCTCGCCAATGGCTCTACCTGTGATCTTGAAACTTTAATCCATTAAATATGTTACCTAGACAAATGTATTCCTAAAATTTCATTACTATATAATAATTTTTTCTTGGTGTTGGGATTTTTTTCCATCAGTGTATTATAGATTGATTATTGAGGCAAATTTGAAAATATACAAGAATAATTCAGATAAAAGAATTATTCACTACGTTTTAAAACGAGAATAATTAACGTCGTTCTCGTTAATAATCGTTATTATGATTTTAGAAATCCTTAATAATTGTCGTTAAAAATATTGATTATTAACGACAGTTCTATTGAATTTGTAGCTTTTATTAGGAATACTAAAAAACTATAACATATCAATATTTTTCAACATAATTATTAGGAAATTTGAGAGAAAGGGAATATTTTTACAATAAAACATAAGAAAATACTTTTTCTCTCTCATATCTTCTCAGAAAATAAAATTTTGTAATGTTTTAAACGCCTCAAAGCTTCTGTAATTTCCAAGTTTCTTCAGATAATATAAAGGAAATAATTTCATAACTATGAGAATTATGAAAAATCCTTCACATGTATAAAGGGAGTTTATGGTAATATTTCTCCGTATTAGAATAATTAAAAACATTTTTAGATTTTAAAATTTAATTGTCCAAAAAAAATAATAAACCCTATTAAAATATGCTTTTTTGTGCTTTGAAATTAAATAGGTTTATTCAGTCTTTACATGATTGAATTAAAAATATGAGTGAAAAGGTATGAAAATATTTTTAAATACTTGATTTATATCTGCAATTTTGCTATGAGGATTCTGTGAAATAAAAAGAACTCTCTCATTCGTTATTAGGGAATAGTTATAGACGCATCAATGGATTATTTAAATTGCCTTTACTAAAATTATTTTCAGATTAAATCCGAAAAATATAATAATTTTTATTAATTTAAAAAATTTTAATTAAGTGTTTTTACAAAGTATGAATGTGCTTCTTCAAAAAATTTATCCTTAGGTAAAAAAAATTCCCCATATAGGGAAGATTTATCCTCAAGGACAGAGTATCAATCAATTAGACGGAATCATTGCCATCATTTCATGCACTTGAAGAGCTCAGATTTATTCGGCGTCAAATCTGGATTTGGAGTTTCTAATATATACATAGTTTTTTCAAAAATTCATGATGCATCTAACGATGTGTGTGAGTAGATAGTGTTTAAAAATGTACAAGGACAGCAAACAATTCGTAAATCTTTCAAGCATTGTTTTGGATGGTTCACTCAGGTTGCGTTTCATCTCAGAATATTAAATGTTAATTTAACATAAGGAGTCGAACGATTCCAATGGTGTGGTGTGGAAATGTTTAGAAGAAGCGCGGACCTAAATGCAGTCCTCTTCATCTAACGATAGTTAAGAATGATCAATTCTATTTCAAAACATGCTTCGAATAGAAACCAGGACATTAGCATAATGAATTTGAACAGAGCTAATCCTAAAGTTGATGTAGCCACCAGATTACTTTCTACTCGAAACAATTTATGCTTCGAATAGAAAACAGGACATTAGCATAATGAATTTGAACTGAGCTAATCCTAAGTTGATGTAGCCACCAGATTACTTTCTACTCGAAACAATTTATGCTTCGAATAGAAAACAGGACATTAGTTTAATGAATTTGAACTAGCTGATGTAACCACCAGATTACTTTATACTCGAAACAATTTATGCTTCGAATAGAAAACAGGACATTAGTTTAATGAATTTCAACTAGCTGATGATTATTTCACCCTCGAAAAATTTAGAGAGATAATAAGTTAATAAATAATGTGTTTTTTTAAATTGGGCGAAAATTTTGAGTTTGTTGCACAAGGGGTATAATGTCCTGAACGTTATCTTATTTATTTTTTTAATACGTCTAGTATTGTCACCGAATTCAAACATTAATATTGAAAATATTATGGAATTGATACAAAAATATTTTTCTGTTTATGTTTCATAAAATTAAAAATTAATTAAAAATTCTTGAGTTTATAGCTATCTTCCAGTAACAAAATTTAAACAAATCATCTATTAGTAGAAATTCCATGATTAAATAAATGACCACCAATTCCTTTCCTGAAACAATTTCAACGCTTTCTTCAACCTGTAAAAGCTGTTACACGTAGGGAACAGTAATAGAATAAAAAAGCCAACGTTCATTGAGTCGATTCATAGGATACCAATCTATGCTGCGGTCCGATGTAAATGTAGTGATTTTTTCCCAATAATTTTGATTAATAAAAATTATTGCATGTTTTCAACCTGAAAATTGTTTTAGTAAAGACATTTTTAATAATCCATTGATGCGTCTATTAACTATTCCCTAAAAATGAATGAGAGAGTGCTTCTTTTTGTTTTACAGAATCCTCAAAGCCAAATTGCAAAAATGAAGCAAGTAATACCTTTTCACTCATTTTTTAATTAAGTCATGTAAAGGCTGAATAAAATTATTTAATTTCAAAGCACAAAAAATGAAGAGTTTTTTAGGGTTTAGTTTTTGGACGTTTAAGTTTTAAAATCTTTAAAAAAAGCTTCTAATGTATCTAATAGAGAGAAATATTACCATAAACTCCCTTATACATGTGAAGCATTTCTTATATTTCTCATAGTTGTGAAATTCTTTCCTTTGTAATATCTAAAGAAACTTCGAAATTATAGAAGCTTTGAGGCATTTAAAACATTACAAAATTTTATTTTCTGAAAAGATATGAGAAAAGTATTTTCTCTTATTTTAATGAAAAAATATTCGCTTGACTCTAACTGCTTCGTATTATTCCTCAAGAAAATGTTTTATTAAATCTCACATTGCGTACCATCTTCTTCCATTCCAAATTTTACATCATTTGATTAAAATTCTATAAAACTATTGAATTTAAATAGTACGTTGATTTTAAAAAGGTAATGTAATTTATCAAAAGTTTTTATACGGCAGTATTTGTTATGACTTAAAATTATTTAGAAACTTTTAGAATTTTTTTGTTATTTCTTAATAAGAAGAATAAAAATAAATCCATTGAGCAGCAAAAATTCACGATCAGTTTTTCGAAATGAATTTTTTAAATGTTGTCCCCTAAACTTGCAAATAATATTACATTGTAAAAAACAATGTTTGAAGAAACCATTATCCATTTGAGACCTCTGCAGATGAGTGAAGAAAATTTTGTCAGTCCTTTGGGATAGGTTAAAGATGGAAGTCTTTGGGATAGCTTTAAGTTAAAGAAATTCATGATCGGTTTTTCGAATTGAATTTTTACAATGTTGTTACCGAATTTTGCAAATAATATTACATTGTGAAAAGGCAATATTTGAAGAAGACATCATCCAATTAGCCATTTCTGACACCTCTGCAGATGAGTGAAGAACATTTTGCCCATCCTTCGGGATAGGTTAAAAAAATGGAAGTCCTTTGGAATAGCTTTAAATTACATAAGGACATCGAACATAGTGCAAACTTTCCACAGTAAATTCTACAGAAAATCATAATGCGAAGAAGATTTCATTCTTATTAAATAAAAAAATTGCACATCGACGTAACACATTGAAAATTGGAATTGATAAGTATAAGCTTTGCACCAGCTGAACTGATTAAATAAGTCATTAATGTCTTTATTAGTTAATTTTAATAAGATATTACGTTCAAAATTAAGTTAGTAAAGTTATAATTCCTTGCACTTATTTAGGTATTTTTGAGTGAAAAAAATGAATAAAAAAAGTGTGAAAGATTCATATTCCCTAAACACTATGAAGCAAAAGATATTTTTTAATATATAAAACTATTTCCCGATTAATGATAAATGGAATAGGGCTGATATTTTTACTTCAACAGAATCTTAAATCCAACCAATCCTTCCAATAGTTGAGAGATTTGAGTAAAAGGACTTACTATTTCTATCTGTAAACATATAATGCAAGAAAATTTAACTTTCTCAGCAATGTAGTGTTAGAAATATCGTGAATAACTTTTCTGTTACAATATGACAATCATTTCTTACAATGTTTTCGGTTCAACCAAACAAAACATTCATTAAAGGAAATTAAACTTAGATATCTTATTAGAAATTCCAAAATTGCCTGAAAATAAAATTTAACGAGAGATTTTCAATTCTTCCCTACATCTCTCAATATCACTTTATTAAAAAAAATTATTCTCATTCGAGACCAAATCCAGAATCTTCCATTCGCGACCATAAACCTACTTCCATAAGAAAAGGTATAATACCATATGATCAAAAGCGAAGTATACAGTAAGTCCTAATTGAGTCTGAATGCAAGGTTAAATGAGATCCACCATTGCTTTTTTTCCTTTTATAAGAATTGCAAGATGTGTCCTCACAAACCCACGTGGTACCAACAAAATCTCTAATGAAGTCACCATCCCTCTAGTGATTCCCCACAGAAAATGACCTGTTGTTTTTTCCTGTTTCGAAGAGATCCCTCAAACAGATTTTTTGTGGCTGTTTTCTCCAGCATCAGCGAATCGATCGTTTCAAGATATAATATTTTTTCTCAAGCGAACCGGATATGTCAGGTCGAAACTGAGTCGGATCAACGTCGGTTGCAGTTAACTTGGAGCCAATCCTGTCCGAGGGATTTTCACCACCCCAATCCTCCAGAAGGCCGAGTGCTTGAACATCTAGATTAATCTGTACTTGACGAATGACGGAAGTTAAACCAATGGTCTCCAAAACAAACGCAGATTTGCTAGCTGGGAGGAAGAAAAACATCCAGTATACCAAACCAGATGGTGAGGATAAGCCTAAAATTACTAACGGGGCGAAATAATGAGATGTTTATATATCAAAATCCATTATAATTTTAAAAAAGCTATGCATGATTCTGTTTATATTTTTCTGGAAATAGGGAAAAGGGTTTTAATTATATTTAAAGACACATCCTTTATATTTCTTTTTAACCGTTAGCAACTCTGTTCATTTCATTTCCTCACAAAATGATACAAGAATCAATAAATCAAGAAATATATTCTTGAGAGGTACAGGAAACATAAAACAAGAGTCACTAAAAAAGTAAAAAATTTCATTTCTCAGTGCAAAATTATTGGTGCCTACCAAAAGGAGTCTAAAATCAACTGCAAAATGGAGCAGTCCCGAATTTCAAGGATTTGCATTAAAATTCAAAGATATTTTTTATGATAATTGTCATCTGAATGTCAAAAAAAGCGGTTAGTTAAAAAAATAATTAAAATTAAAATTGCGAATTATTTCACTTTATAGTTATACAACACTGAAGATATTTATTTTCTTCATTTTCCATTTTCACAAAACTATAGGGAATAAGCAATAAGATATTAAAAAATTATTTGTGAAATAACGTTGAAAAAATATATACTTGAGAGGCAGAGAAAACAAAAAACACAGAATTTCATTTCCAAGTGGAAAATTATTGGTGCCTACCAAAATATGCATTTGAGTCTAAAATCAACTGCAAAATGAAACAGTCCCAAATTTCAATGATTTGCATTAAAATACAACGATATTTTTAATGAATTGTCATCTGAATGTCAAAAAAGCAGTTAATTAAAAGAATAATTAAATTTAAAATTATGATTTATTTCACTTTATAGTTATAAACCACTGAAGATATTTATACTCTTTGTTTTTCATTTTCAAAAAACTATAGAAAATAAACAATAAGATTTTAAAAAATGTCTGTAAAATGACGTTGAAAAAACATATACTTGAGAGGTAGAAAAAACATAAAACAAGAGTCACTAAAAAAACACAGAATTTCCCAGTGGAAAATTATTAGTGCCTACCAAAATGTGCCTTTGAGTCTACAATCAACTGCAAAATGAAACAGTAACAAATTTCAAGGTATTTTTTATGATAATTGTCATCTGAATGTCAAAGAAACTGCTAATTAAAAAAATAATTAAATGTAAAATTGCGATTTATTTCACTTTATGGTTATAAACCACCGAAGATATTTATTTTCTTCCTTTTTTATTTTCACAAAACTTAAGGAAATAAGCAATAAGATATTTAAAAAATATCTGTCAAATATAGATGAAAAAAATATATTTTAAGAATCCTAGATTTTTATAGATGAGAAAAGAAAATGTCCTCTGTTAGAGGGTTAAGCCAAAGATTAAATTTGGGATGAAATGCACTGTGGTATAGTATTAGAGTGCTTCCGAATAATCTTAATTCCGCAAACGCAGTGACATTTGTCGTATGTCTGCCTGTTTAAATTAACAAGTTTTTTGATTTTGTACTCTTTTTTTGGTTTTGATACTTGATTCTACAGCATATTAAACAGATAACTGCACTTCGGGAGAATCAAAAATATTATGGATCAAATGTCTTAGCTTTGGTCTGGTGCAAGGTCTTTACGAGCGGGCTGTAAGCGACAGAATTAGTTGTGTAATTGTCGGTAAAATTTGATTCAAATTTAACCATATTTTCTCAAATTATAATATTCTGTATATAATCTCATACGGAGACAATAATCGTCAAAATAGTATTTTATTTTATTGAATTTAAACTTTTTTCAGAAGGAGTAACTTTTTAAGGGAGCAATTTGGTCGAGATTTACCACATAGAATATCCCGAAATACTAAATTATTTTATTCTAGTCTCCTTCTCTTATAAAAGTAAGATATTTTTGCTTAGGTTAAATTACACATGCTACGTTTAATTACCGAAGCTGATATCATTAATAATTTAAAAAAGAATTGGCCTATGGAATATTTATAAATATTTCAGGTCTGGAATTTTACTACCAGATCATCTCGATCGAAAACTATTAAAATTTAGAAATCAATAAAAAAAATTGTATGTTTAAAATTGAGCAACACGTTTTGACATGCCAGTGCTGGCTCTTGAAAACCTCTAATGTAACAAACATATCTTTAACCAGCTACGTTTAATTACCGAAGCTGATATCATTGATAATTTTTTTTTAATTTGGCCTAAATATTTGGATAAATATTTCAGGTCCGGATATTTACTGCCAGATCATCTCTATCCAAAACTATTAAAATTTAGGAATCATTAAAAAACTTTATTGTATGTATGAAATTGAGCCACACGTTTTGCTATGCCAGCGCTGGCTCTTGAAAATGTTTAATGCCACTAACATATCATTAACAACGAATCATAGAATTCTAGTGTATTTTCGAATGCTTATTTGACTTATTTGATTTCCGATAAAACTTTAAGGTTTTTGATGAGTATCTTATTTTCCATAATAAAAAAGATAGAACATCTGTTGAAAATACAATAAATATATGATGCAGCCAAGGTGTTTACAATATCACCCATGCATAGGTTAATGATATAATACAGCTTATCAGTAATGATGCAGAAATCAATAAATCAACTGATAAAATTGAAACGACCATTCTGCGCTCAAATAATGAGAGCTCTCTTACTCTATCATTGCTAAGTATGCTTTCTAGATCAAGGACACCTTTATTTTTACTAAGATGGCAATTCAAAAAACTTTGCCTCTAGCCTATTAAACATAATTAAATCGTCTTCTCTTTACTTAGTTTTGAATAATTGTTCACTCAGTATAAAAACTTTCCATAATTAGAAATTAATTAAAAGATCGAAATGTTAAGAGTGTAAACGTCACTTATTTAGTAAAAGTGCTTGAATGCTTTCAGCGATATATGCCAGCTAAGGTACCTGTAAGTAACTCGGATTGGCAAAAGAGAGGGTTTTTTTATGTTTGAATGAAATCATTAAAGAAATAATTATGGGACTACCGTTGATCGCAATAAAATGGCATTTAAAAAAGTTCTAAAATTTATTATATTGCCATGTAGATAGAACTCAAGAAGACACAAAAAGTACATTTAAATCAATTTATGAGCTCAACTCTGAACTAACAGCACTGTGACTGAGAAATCTTCAGCTTTTATACAAGTAGGGAAAGTTCCAGAATACCTTTCTGGGGACACTAAGAAAAGTTCAGAGCACTTATCTGGTAAATTAAAGAAAGGTCCAGAATCTTCTGGAACATGAAATAAAGGAAAAAAATTAAGTCTACTGGTATTCGAACACATGATCGTCTGGCTATGAGCCCAGCGTTATAACCATTCAGCTATGCAGACTCGGCTTTGTACCGTTTCAATGCGGCAATATACAAAGCAAATAAAAATAGATAATTGCGATTATAAAAACTTTTGGTCATGAGGTTTCGTAATTCTCACGTTTTGGATATGTCTCAATACGAACTAACTAAGACTAACTCAAAACTAACTTTTTGGAGAATATGCACAGTTTTTCTATCAGTCTATATATGAAAACTGGAATGGTATGAAATCAAATTTGTCGCATATTCTGGTAAATTG
Source organism: Argiope trifasciata (assembly GCA_026543055.1). Classification (NCBI taxonomy): domain Eukaryota; kingdom Metazoa; phylum Arthropoda; class Arachnida; order Araneae; family Araneidae; genus Argiope; species Argiope trifasciata. Next base: position 11,534 of record JAPMOQ010038388.1, read on the forward strand.
CTTTCTTACTTAAACTGTATACCTTGGCATATATTCTGGTAAATGACTTTCTTACTTAAACTGTATACCTGTATTAAATGTTGGATTATTAGGTTCTATGATTTAGCAACCTGAGTGAATTAAAAGTGAGTGTCGTTACAAAAGAATACAAGAAACAAAACAAATGAGGTTTAGTGTATTTCCCACAACATAATAAAAAGGTATATCAAATTTTGGATCCCTTCAATTAAAACTGAATATTTGATCCCTTCAATTAAAAATACATATTCGATTCATTCGATGATTTAGCAATAATGAAGCTGTTCTATTATATTAAGAAATAGAAATATGGTTTCCTTCAAAATAAAGAATAGATAAAAATTATTGATAATTGGGTGATCTTATTTCTCTCAATTATATAGAATCCCATGTTCTACCTCAGTAGTGATTCCTCCCTCACGTGGATTCAAAGCAAGTATAATATCACTTTTCTAATATTCTAATATATAATATCACTCTTCTAATATTCTAATATATATTATCACTCATATGCTTTTGAAGTCTGGAGAAGAAAACAGAAGACTCAAATATCACTTACGCAGTCTATTCATGGTAGATCATTAAAACTATGTTTCGGAACATTTCACGTGTAATTTCAAAGTGTGCTTCATAGATAGAAAACTAACTGGGTCCATTTCTAATAGGCTCGTTTTATACTTTGGGTTAGCCTTTTAACGAATAAACCAATCAAATTAGCATTTTTTTTATTTGCAACTGAAACCTAACTCAGAACATTACCAGTTACGAGCGAAATGCAAGCTTGTGAAACCCCATGTTAAAATCAAATTGGGTATTGTATGAAATAAAAAAATACATCAGAAATTGATTCAATTTATTAAGAAATTCGATAGTTAATTGCAGATTTAATTTTTTGTGTTGAAAAATAATGTAAAATCTCAAAAAAAAATATTTCGAATTCTGTATCTCTGTCATTAACAACTAATGAAATTAATCTAATAATTCGTTTAAAGAGTTCAAACATATTAACAATCAAATTAGAATTTTGTTTTATTTGCAAAACTGAAACCCACCGCCGAACATTACCAATTACAAGTGAAATGCCAGTTTGTGAAA
>JAPMOQ010038391.1:0-29080 GCA_026543055.1 Argiope trifasciata
CTGGGTGAAACTGCTTTATTAGAGATAAAAATTGTGGACTTAAAAAAATTAATTACTGGAAGTAAAAATTACGAGGAAAAGTTTGTGAAGAAACAAAGAATATTTATCATAGAAGATAGAAAAGAGAGAGAAGATCAAAAACGAAAGCCAGAAGAGCGGGAATTGCAGGAGAAAAAGGCACAAAAACGAGAATTTAAACTTGAGAAACTGAAGCTGCAATATTCCAGTGTACCCGTGGATGTGGAATTACCAGCTCCCAAGATAGAACTCGGGCACGTGATGCAGAAATTCGATGAAAAGAACAGTGATATAAATTTATATTTGCTGTTGTTCGAAAGGTAAGCCGAGTGGGCTCAAATAAAACGAGAAGATTACATGTCGCATCTATTAGGATTATTGCCAAAGGACCCAACTGATCGCTCGAGAACCAATCGAGAAAGTTAAAGACTATGACCACATCAAGTGTTTATTAGTAAAACGATTTAAACTCAGCCCGGAAAAATTTAGGCAAAAGTTTATGACTCATTTTAAAAGACCGGAGACTACTTGGTGCGATTTTACTTACGAACTTAAAAATTATTTTGAGCAATGGAATCAAGGATTGGAAATAACTGCTTTCGAAAGCTTGTCGGGTTTAATCATAACAGAACAGGTAAAGCGAAAAATACCTACAGATATCAAAGAACATTTTATTGATGTTTGGTCACTATTCACAAATTCAATCGAAACTGCAAGCAAATTAGATGATTATGAAAATGTACGTTTAAACAGTGTGAGGAAAAAGAAAGAACAATATCAAGAGAATAACCTTTCTAAACATCAAAAATACGACGAAAGAGAAGAGATACATTTTTCGGAACGGAAATATGTACCCCAACATCAACGAGAATTCAGAAACAAAAACTTTCATAAAAACGAAATTACAAATTCAAGAAAAGTAACAAGACACTGTTAAGTTTGTGGATTGCCTTGCCGCATTTTGCTAGAAACTGCTCAAATAGACAGACAAAATCGCAGTTGAGAAAATTTGCGACAGAAAAGAAACGGGAAAAGATTTTAACCGCGGAAATTCAATCAGAATTAATTAATGGTGAAAAACGCTTAAATATCAATCCTTTACAATACGTTGATATTTGTGTGGACAATAGAGAACTTAAAAACCTTGTTGACTCAAGTGCTATGATACCAGTTTTAAATTCTAAATATGAATCAAGTGAACAAAAAGAAAAAGGAAAACTCATTTTAAAAAGTGCATTTGGAGAAAGGAACTCTTGCGAGTTTTCAAATATCATTAAAAGATAAAAACAACGAAAGATTTTCCAGGCCTATTGAGATAGTTGCAGCTATCACGGATAGAATTCAAAAGCAGTTCATCCTTCCCCCTTCTGTATTAAACTTATTGGGAGAAAGAATAAACCACAGCCACACCCAAAATTCGTCTGATTTAGAGGCGCCGATGGAAAAGAGTTTTGATGAATTTATGATTTGTTGTGGAGTTAATCAGAGTGAAGAATAACAGAGCGGAAATGAAAGCGATTCTGTGGATAAGAAAAACAAAATTAATGCATTGAAAGAAGAACAAGGAAAATTAAATCTTCGCAGACAGTAAGAAAAAAATGTATCGCTTGGAAAAGGAAACTTTTTTATGAATGATGAGTTAATATTCCACCGGGATAAAATATTGGGCGGAAAAGTGAATCAGTCGGTTTTGCCCCAAAATAAGAGACAGTAAGTTCTTAAATTAGCGCATGAATCAATTTTCGGATGCCACATGGGATCAAAAAAGACTAGTGAAAGAATTAACTACAGTTTTTATTGGTCAAATAGGACAGATGATATTAAAAACTTTTGTAAATCCTGTAAAGATTGCCAGTTGAGGAGTCCGGAAAAAATGATTGATAAAATTCCTATTACTCCTTTTCTCCGTCCGGAATTGCCATTTGAGATAGTAAGTATAGACCTAATAGGACCCATTGAACCCCCATCTGCTCGTCGGCATAAGTATGTATTATGTCTAATGGACCAGCATTCTCGATGGCCGGAGGCTATCCCTCTTCGTTCGTTAACAGCTAAATCTACGTGTGATGCTTTATGGGAGACATTAATGCGGACTGGCGGACTGGAATACCCAATGTTATTGCAAGTGATAATGGAACGAGCTTTATTTCTAAGTTAACCCAGGAATTCATGAAAAGATTAAGTTGTGTTCCCAGTTTTACGACGCCTAACCATCCAGCTGGGAATGGCCTTATAGAAAGATATAATAGGGTGTTCAAAAATTCACTTAATCACATTATCAGAAGTGATCCGAGTAACTGGGATTAATACATCCCGTACATGCTTTTTGCCTACAGGGAAGTTCCTAACTGTATGTCGGGTGTTTCACCATTTTAGTTGATGTATGGACGTGAAGCAAGTGGACCTCTCAGTGTTCTAAAATCGAGCTGGTGTGGTGATATTGTCATTCCGTTAAACATAGAGAAATCAGTTGTGGATTATTTACAGAATCAAAAAATAAACTTAAAAAGAGCTGCCGAGGAAGCATCTCTCATCGCTTCTGGTAAACAGCTGGCATATGCAGAATATTTTAATCGCCGAACCACTTCTAAGTAATTTAAGTCAGGTGACCAAGTTTATTTATTAATACCTAATTCATCGAACAAATTGTATACCCGTTGGACTGGTCCTGGAGAAGTTATCGATCATTGCTCTCCACATCCATATAAAGTAAAACATAGCGATGGAAAAATTCGGCATTGTCATGCAAATAAAATTCGGAAATACTATCCAAGAATTAACGATGTAGGCATGACTTTTGAAGATGATGCAGACTTTGGAGAAGTTTATTTATCCCCCAGTTGTAAAAATGTATGTTACTGGAAAGAAATATTTAATCAAGTGGATTTGCGATATCTTTCTGAGGAAGTGAAATGACAAATCCTGAACTTATTGCGGAATCATCATTCAATATTTACCGGACAAGCTAGAGTTGCAAAGGTTGGTCATCACAAGATAATATTAGAGGACGATAAAAAAAGGAATGCACCTTACGTGTACAGAATTTCTGAAGCACTGAAACCTCAATTAGACGCCCAAATCGAAGAACTCCTAAAACTAGATCTAATCGAAGAGAGCTCAGCTGATATTGATTATCCTATAGTCTGTGTAAACAAGAAAGATGGATCTATAAGGATATGCATGGATTATCCAGCTTTGAATGCAGTGACTAAAACCGACGATTATTCCATGGAAGACGCAACGGAATTAATATATTCCATAAGACAGGCAAATGTGATTAGTGTGTTAGATCTTTTGAAGGGGTACTATTCGCTTCCCATGGAAGAAGATTCGCGTGATTATACATCTTTTAAGACCCATAGAGTACAATATCGTTTTGAGGTAATGCCTTTTGGGTTGAAAAATGCAGCTGCAACTTTTCAAAGGGAAATGAACAAAGCATTGTCGCCATACAGAGAGTTTTGCCGCGCTTATATTGATGAGATTGCTATATTCTCCAATGATATTCCCTCTCCCTTGAAACACCTTCATTTGGTGCTGGATAAATTGGAATAGCTGCAATTCACTGTTAATCTTTCAAAGTGTGCTTTCGCAAAATCTGAAATTTTATACCTGGGACATATAATTGGCTCAGGAAAGCATCAAGCTGATCCAGCTAAGTTAGAAACGATCTCTCGTTTGCCCGTACCTGAAACCAAGAAGCAACTACTTAGTGCTCTTGGCTTGATCAACTATTATCGTGATTATATTGCGAATTTCGCCGAGATTGCCCCTCCATTAACGGAATTAACTTAGAAAAGAAGCCCTGATGTGTTGCCGTGGTGTAAAATGCATAGTGTTGCTTTTGAAAAATTAAAATAAGCATTTTTACACGCTCCTACTCTACACACCCCGAATATGAGCAAATCCTTTGTGATTTATAGCGATGCCTCGTCAATCGGGATTGGCTGGTGTTTATCACAGACTGATGATGGAAAAATGTGCCCCATCGTTTATGCAAGTCAAAAACTAAACAAAAGCCAACAATCTTGGTCGGCAATCGAAAAGGAAGAATTTGCTATAGTTTGGGGCTTGAAACAGTTTGAAACCCTTGTGTTTGGATACGAGATCCACATTTTTACCTATCATAAACCCCTTCCTTATCTGACCAAGTGCACTCCTCAGTCATCTCGCCTTCAAAGGTGGGTATTTGCCTTGCAGAGATTCAATATAACATTAAAACATTGCCCTGGTTCTAAAATGCCGCATGCTGATGCTGTGTCATGTTTATTACCAAAATTTATTAGTACTAATATCATTTTTCTGTTTTATATATCAATATAGGATTAATGACTATAAAATAATAAAAAATTTTGCTTGATACTTATATATATTTGTTTTACTATTCTTTTTATTGATTATCATTTTCTTAATATGTTGAATAATTGGTATTCGCAAATTTAGTTAAGAGTATAATGGGCAAAACTATTTGAAATAGGATTATTAGTTACAGGAATATAATTTTTCTAGCGTTTGTTATAAATTTTCATTCAGCAGTTTTAGTTACATTTGAAATATCATTTGAGTAATATTTATCAAGTGAAATCCTTTTTTAATTATGTATTAATGTTTACTAAGTGATTATATTCCTTTTAAATTTGTTTTTATTAGTTGATAAATGATTATATACATTATTAAGTATATATTAATGTATATTAACTGATAAGTGAATTTCTAATTATCAAGATGGTATTTATATTCAATTGTGAATTTCTTATTTTATCTCATTGCTTTCTTAAATGTTTGTTAGTAATTAGATATTCATTCTAGTTAACTTTGCATTTGTGTTTATTTTTATTTGGATAATTTGATGTTATTAGATACGTTTTAAAATCCAATTCATAATTTTAATTCAGAGGTATGTTTATGTTTTCATATAAACCTTACTCTTACGTTGGGGGTGTAGTGATTGGATTTTGAAGCGTTGGGAAATAAACGTTCATAGATGGGGCTAGACAACTAGCGCGAGTGTAATTAAAAGAGTGAGGTCATTCGAATGTTTGCTCTTGGGGAAGCCGGAGTTACTGAGCAGAGCAACACAACAAATCTGCAATAAATTTGTTGTTAAGTTTTCTATTTGCCTATTCATTCAAAGCACTCACGAACTAGCCACGACATTAACCACAAACGATTTTATTCTTTGAAAACATATTTTTATAGTAATATTGTTTAAAACTGAGTAAGGCATTTAACAAGTATTGTTAATAGTTCTGCAACTATCATGTTACTTGAATGCAACATCATTCTTAATGTAAATATAATAACATTAAAATGATGAGCGCATTTTCCTTAAGCAAGAATGTTTGTTTAAAAAATACTAATAAAAAATCTCAAAAAATGGAAACTATATTCATTGAGGTTTCTGAATGCACTCCTAATTCCTTTCACAAAGTAATTTTAAACTTCAAGTTGTGCTAGATTTTTTAATCTGTGTATGATTTGCTAATTTTACACAGATTAAAGCATAATCCTTTTAAAATTTGTATAAAATTTGCATAGATAATTTATACCTTCTGCATTCCTGATTATTCTTTGCATTAATGTGCTTAAAAAAGATGAAATATTATAAACATGACGGGCGTATATTTTACTGAATTATGCAGATATTGAATAAAATTAAGCCAAAAAAAAATTTAAATTAGCAAATCATATTCATTGAGCATTCTGGATGTATTTTCTAATATGATTAGTGTTTTAGAAACATTTGTTTTGCAAATAATGAAGAAATAAAAACCGTCAGAACATTAGATTTCAACAACAGATGAGGAGTACATAATTAAATGTTTATATAAGCAGTGTAAATGATTAGAACATTATGTTATTATTTTTCCAAGGAAATAAATGTGAAAATTTATTGAAAACTTAATAGGAAATAAAATGGCATTGTAAAAAAGGGTTGTAACTTATAGATGAAAAATAATAAAATTTTGCTTAATTTTTAATTAATTTAAATTTATAAACCTGATAATTACCTTCTCACCGAACATGGAATTTTCAAAAAAATGTGACAATGCTTTTGTTTTTACATTTCTTTCACCCCATTAATACTGCAAAGCTGCTAACATCCATTAAACGAAACTAAAAGAAACGCCCAAGACATCCGAATATCATAGCGAAATTTATCCCCTTTTTCAGAAGTATTATTGATTGAATACCTTAGGCGCCTACTTTGCTGTTGGATATGTTTGTCAAGTTTGGGATTTGAAGGGCAGAATTAACCTTATACACGTAAACAGCAGACTCTCAGACCCTTTATTGTATACAAAACCCTTAATAATACAGGCTACCATTGTAGTTACTGCAGTTAAGTATTCACTATATTTGAATCACAAACTAACGACTTTCTGACTCAAATCTTAAGAAAAAAAAAGCCGATTCATTCAATATTTTTTTCACGCTGGAAAGATGTTTTTACATTCATTCGTTCCACTTTTTATTGTCTAATTTTATTCTTCAAAAGTAATAGAATGTGATATGCCGATATATGTCAGCACTTACAAAATGTTGGGTCATATTTTTCTGATTGCTATGCCGATTAAAGACAAGATCCTGCTGTAAAAAATTCTTCTTATCTCTTCCAGGAGCTAATGAATCTTTTTTATAACTTAGACGTTTAGCATTTTCCTTTTCACATAATATATCCTTAAATATGACCAACGAATCATTAATTTTTTCTTTTAACTGTCAAAATCCAAATCTAAAACGGGGAAATGTTTACAAAACATACTCTGCCATCGTTGAAGATGAGTAAAGGAAACTGGAAACCCTAGAATGTCCGGTTTGAGCATTTTCTACTTCCTCAGTTTAGAATACGAGTTTTTCTGTTGTTTATTATATAAATTTTCAGGGGCATTATGGTTGTTGTCTCTGTCGATGGCCAGCATTTAAAGGTACTGCTTTATTGTTTATTTTTTTAAATACTTGTTTAAATCGAGAATTCGTAACGTTTAAAGAATAATGAAAATGCAGGCACGAATGAATAACAATAATATAGTGCTATATTTATAATAGAAATGAATTTTATTTTTCCAAGAATTTTTATTTTATAAAATTAGCTTTCATTCAACTAAAATATGGATTATTTAAGCAATTTTGTTAAAAAAAATAGTTTAATATAATTTAACATTTGGAAATTTGTTAAAATATTATGAATTTCGTATAAGCTGCAGCAAAACACTATGACAAAAAATAATATGATAAATGATAATTTAATTTTGAAATTTTGTTTTGAAATTTAAAAAAATAAATGGATTTTTGCACTACTCTTAGCATTTAAGCTGAATTAAAAATTGTCTTGTGAATTTAGAGCATAACCTTTTATCTCTATTATATATAATTTTTCTAATTCCTTTAGTTTTTCTATTTGTTATCAAAATATAATCGACCTTTGATAATTTCATAGCAAATTCATCTAACATAATAACAAGAAATTGTCCATGTGTAAAAGGGAATGATTTTGTTGAAATGCTTGTGCAACTGAACATAAAACAGAATATATATATACCGTTAAATAGGTAAAAGAAAACAATTTGTGTTTTGAAAGAAAAAAATGTATTGTATCCATTAGAACAATCCTGCATTAAAATATTGGATAGATGAATTGCTTGTCATTAATAGTAGCTTTCATCAATAAAAAAACTTTGATGTTAGTTGTAAAATTCTGAATGAAATTTAATAAACTTCCATATTTGCAATTTTATGTAAAATGCTTTATTTTATGTCGAAAAGATCTTACTTTTTAACACTCCACATCCCACATGCTAACATATCACTTTTAATTCTGTTTATGTTTTTAAAATCAAATTGATGTTAATATTTTTAAAAAAGAATCAACATTTTGTCAGTTTATAAAAAGCAACTCCTACATATCTTAATTCTAACATTATTTACATTCTGAGCAGCATTTTTTAAACATTTTGTTAAATAATAAGTATCATACGTTAATTGAAAAAAAAATTGTTGCATAAATGAAGTGAATTTCTCGGGGATTCTACAATTTCGGAATTCCTTTTCCTTATAATCTTTTCTGCAATCAATGTATTTTGGGTTCAGGAATGTTTCATACAATACAAGACTCGATTTTTTCTTTGTTTTCAACGATCTGGAAATCACCACTGGATATATTTAAACGATTTCTCAAAGTTTTTTAAGCATATATCTATAATCCTAAAATTGTAATTTATTTATTTACAGTTTTATCTCTTTTCGCTATACATTCTAAAATCAAATGAGATGAAAAGATCATACGGGAGGTTTATCTAAGACTGAAAGGTAAGACATTTTAGTTGATTTCAAACAATATTTTAACATATACATAGCTTAAATCTGTTTTTTATTGAATAAAATTCTAGAATTAAAATTGCTAACAGATTATAAAGGCTTCTTTAATCACCGTTAGAAAAAATGCAGAAAACTAAGTTTTACATTTCTAATTAATAAAATATAAGTATTCTAACGCAAAAAGGAAATCAGAATAGTTTTTCCTAATTAGAAAATGTAAAAAGAGATAAAAAGTCTCAAGAAATTCACAAATAATTTTGTAGTATTCAGAGTAACAGCTGTAATTGAAAAAAAAATAATAACTTGGTTTATCGAAATATAGTATACATTAGTTTACTCCTATGATACATTATCCAATAAGCAAACTTTTTGATATGAATAATTTTTTCTATTCAAAATAATGGAAATGAACTTTAAAAATGGCATTAAAACTTATATTTTATTGCACGAAACTACCTGCAAGTGTCTGATAAAAGAGGCAATTTTTTATTTTTCTTAAGAACATTAATGTTCGGCTAAATTTTAACCGCTTGCCTGATTATCCTGAGTTATCTTGGGTTCGTAAATATTGCAACTAATTCTAATATCGAGAAAGCAGAATTAGTCATTGCGATTTATTTTACCACGGTTTTATTCGGCCTGGAGAAAATGAAAGGAAACTTTCAGCTTTAATTAGCAGTTTGCCAAGTTCTGTTGGTTTCACGATTTTTTTGCATAGACTTTTCACGTGTGTTTCTTATTGTATAGTATATGCCTTCTTGTGGATTAGAAATGTATAAAAAAAAAGGATAATTGCGTTGAAAAAAATATAAAATAATGACAATGATGCAAAATCACGAAAGCGAGGATTTTTCTGATAGTGATCACAAAGATAGTAATTCCTGCTTCTGAAAAAAAAAATCTAATTCAATGAGACTGTGTATTCTGTGCTCACGTAAAAGAGATTCAAGTAGTAAACCAAAAAGAAAAGAGACCAGAAACCAGTGCCAAGTATCACCTTAAGTGGTCCCTTGTTTAAAAAATTATCATATAAAGACTAATGTTTAACTTTTTTTCTTTCTCCGAGATAACTCAGGATAGCAAACTAATAATAAAATTAAAGGCTTTTTCACACATAAAAAATTAAAAATTAAATTTAAAACCTGTTTTAAAATTCAATTTAAAACCTGTATTAATATTTTGTTTTGTTTCTTTTCCTTGTGTTTAATAATAAAACAAAAGAAATGGGATGACTTTTTGCAATTTTTTTAAAGATATTTGTAAGGGAAGCGGTTAAAATGTGCTGATCTTGCTAATGAAGCAAAATTCCTTATCAATTAATCAGCTTAACTAATATTTGTAATATTTGTGCTTCTTCAGAATCATGTTCATTTCACAGCAAGTAAAATCACGATAAATTATACTTACAATATAATATATAATATACATTTATGAAACTGTTTATGGTATAAATTTTCTATAGTTAATCTAAATGAAGACAGAAAAAATTTTTAGATAAACTAAAATAAAGTAGTCTAATTCATTTCTTAAATCTAACAGAAAAATATCCATTAATTAATAACATATATCAAGTGCTTTTATTATGCAAAATAAAGAATAAAATCATATGGGTTTTAAAGCTGATTTCTTGAAAAATTATTATTATTTTCTTTTCTTAATCAAAAAGTAATATTAATCATGATGAAAACATGATTAATATATATATATATATATTGTTGTTGTTTGTTATTATTTATATATATGTGGAGGGGGGGGGTCGTGAGGGCCAAGCAATAATAAGTCCAGTAGATATTTTAGCATTTAAGGGATGACACTGAAAGGGTAATGGTGAACAATTGATGATGATTAATTTATAGGATGGAATGGATAATTAAGTTCGTCTTTTAGAAATACGACGTAATTTCGTCCTCCGTCCTTTCACATACGTCTTCGATTATTTTAGTACGTCATAATCATCTTGCCTCTTCAAGACATCAATTGAACTTTGCTCACGTTTTCTCCACCAGGCGGCTGCTTAGTTGCGGAAAGTGAGGTCATAGGCGACCCTCAGTGGTGGAAATTGATATATCTGGCACCACACACACACACTCGCGCACGCACGCACGTACACACACACACGCACGTATGTACACACACACACACACACGCACGCACGTACACACACACACACACAATCTAATTTAATCTTAATGTAATTTAAATCCAAATTAATTTTCCACATTTTATCTTCAATTACCTGGCAAATTACTTTATTCTAAAATTTTCTCTCATTTCCAGATACAAATCCCACTCATATTTCCACTTTTTTCATTTACTTCTAACCCGCTGTCTAAGAACTTGAAGACCATTGCAATTCTTACGTTGTAAAATAAGTAATAAAATTCCCTCACGGCCACTGCACAATTTTCTAAGATTACAAATATTCCCTTTTCTGAATCAAAGAAATCTCTGTTAGAATCTCGTAGTAAAAGAAGTAAGGGAAAAATATAGGACTGTTTTGACTCGTGGTCCAATTATGACCGACTAATTTCATCGATCCTCTCTGAGGACAAACCGTGTCCTCCCTGGAAAAATAAATTGAAAATAAATTCGAAATATCTTTTCGTTTAGACTTCTCATCTGAAAAACCATGTTAAATGTATCAATACGTAAACAGTGAGTGCATATGAGTGAAAAATTGTACAGTAAACAGTGAGTGCAAAATTGTACATATTAAGCATAGTAAATAATCTAGATTATGGTCAGGAAAAAGGAAAAACAATTTTCTTTTTCTTAAAATGTAAAATTATCACTTCAATGTTAAAAATCTAGTTTCAATGAAATGATTGAATTTTTGTATTTTATGTTTGTTTGCATTTTGAAATTATTTAGTCATTTTATAAATGCTGTAAAGAAAATTACATTAAATTGGAATTCAAGTTTTAAAGCATGTATATAATAAATACTTTTGAAAAGAAAATTAAAAGGTGTTTCCAAGAAAATCTAATATGCAATACAAGATTAAAGTCACTGCAAACAGTTAACAAATGAAACTTGAGAATTGACAGATTCATTGTACAGCTTAAATTCTAATTTCAAAATGGGGAAAAAATATGACAGAAAGATTGGAGATTGGAGGTATGAAAAAATTGCTTTAAAAGACTTATATATATATATATATATATATATATATATATATATGAAATTTTCTGTATTTTTTATTTAATAAAAATTCCTTCTAATTCATGACATATAATAATTCATCGCAAATACTTATTGAAAACTTCAAACAAATTTTAGAATAAATTTTGTTAATTGAATGTAAGATTTTATTTTCAGATGATTCTTTTATTGATTTGTACAATATTTCTTCTTGGGACACCAATGAAAGTAGATCCCAGTACAGAAAATTTCAGAATATGTAAAACAAAGACCGATCCTAACACAAATGCGCCGTTCCTGGAATGTATGTGTGATGTCCGTGAAGATTTCACAGTGGGCTATATTTTTGATTTTTCAATAACTCGTGTACTTATCAAAGGCTGTGGAGATGTTATAATTGATTTTGGTTCTTTAAAAGACTTACAGCTTACAGAAATTGAATTTATTGATCTAAATGGGCTTACTATTTTTCCTTTTGCTCTATCATCAATACAAGGCATTTCAATTTTTAAAATATCTGATGTTAATGCATTAAATATCATGCAGCATGCTTTTGTAGGGCTGAATAATATTGACAAATTCATCATCAGAAATGTAACGGCAAACACAATTAAATCAGATACCTTCAGAGCAATTTCAGCAGTTAATCAATTTTTGATTGAAGATAGCACATTCCATGAAGTCGAGCAGTTTGCATTCGTTATTCAAGATATCATAAATTTCAATGTCATTAATACCGAATTCCATACAATGGCAAACTATTCCTTATTACTAAATAATGTTAAAGATGTTGTTTTCGAAAAATGTGTGTTCCATGAGACTGAAAATGGATCATTCGTGTTTTTGTTTGTGGATTCTGTGTGTTACAAGAACTGTCAATTCTTTGAAATCGAAACGACTGCTTTCCAAAGTAATCCTTTAAATGTTTTCAGCATTACACATTCGTATATAGAAAATCTGAAACCAGATGCATTCGGAGGTCTTGAGCTACAAAACTCATTTGTTTTTACAGATAATACTGTTGATACACTTAATGAAACATCTTTCAGCGGCTTATTCTCTACACCGTTTAATGAACTGGATCTGAGTTATTGCTGTAACACTTTTACATGCGACTGCAATATATACTGGATGAGGGGTCTCAAAGATCTTGATAAAAACAATACGATGTTAGAAAACAGTTACTGCAGTGGTGAAGAAAAGTATCATGTAAACTTATATAAACCTAGAACAGATTCTACGAATAGTTGCGTAACACTTGAATTGAAATCCTCGATAAAAGAACAATCTGTAGAAGAGAACAAAATAACCACAAATTGCAAAAGTGATGACTGTACGTTGAGTGTTATTTCATCTGCTGGATGGCAAATCAAGCTTGTATTCCGAACTGTGCTATGTACACTGATAATCATCAAATTACTGTAGTCATATGAACTCTAATGATCATTTTTTTATGTAGATCATATGTGAAACGAAGTTTGGAGTTTAACAGAAACAATAGGTATAAGCATTCTATGAATGCTTTTTTGGGGAATGTTTCATAAAATACAAGTGGTTTAAAGTGCAAAGAACTCTTACACTGTCGGTGAAAATTCCTGCATACAAAAATTATATGCATAAAGAAAGCAATAATAGCCTAAGCGCGCAAGATCAAGGTTGATAGAGTACAACAAATCGGAAGAAATCTAACTTGTTACCTTACAGAATCAAGGCAAATCCTTTTACAAAACAATTGCTCGAAATGATAGTTTTCCAGGTCGATAATATGGGGTTTGTGGTTTTGAGTTTAACAAAAATAATAGATAAAAACATTTTATATAAACACATTTCGAGACTTTGTTATAAATCGAAAATGGCTTAAAACACTAAGATTGCCTAAACTTTCCAAAAAAAAAACCATTTATACCGAAAAACATTACATGTGTAAAGGAAGAAATGGCATGCCGTTAGAATGAAAATCTATGCACACAGTTTTAATTTTGATAGAATACTATGCAATAATCAGTTTTCTTTTTTGAAGTTATATGTTGTATAATTTCTTTATTGAGTTGCAAACGACAAAAATATACATGAAAAGAAAGAGCACCTTCGGCTGATTCTTGTTGAAAGCTACTCCTCGAAATTTTTCACACAATAGTAATGTAAACTTCAAAACATCGATGTTGTGTTTGGATAATACTTTTTAAAGGATTCTGTTAAGATTCTAATTGATAGAATTTTCATTTCACCTGCTGCTTTACAAGAAATTTCTTCTTTATATTTCTGTGCAAATTATTTCATTGTTAGCAAGTGTTATTGTTTGTAGAAAAAATTGGATAACAATATTATAAAAATCGTTTAAAAGAAACACTTGCCAATAATGCTATTAGTAAATAATTTATGTTTATTTATATGTTTATCTCTCGTGTGTTCGCCTCAACGGGTCATTGTGTTCTTTCATTCCTGTGCAAAAATGGGTTCTTACAATTTTTCCTCTTCCTCTTATGATCCTTTGGAATCTATTGTGAGTGACCTTAAAGAAAGAATCACTTTTGCGATTACTTGCAGTTATTCATTTTTGAACCTGCATTCAGAAATTTTTTTTAATCATTCAATCGTTTTCTTATTTTTAGATCATTCCAAAATAACTGTTATTGGAAGTTATGTTTTTAGTTATGAAATTCAACTTTATGAAGAATCTTAAATTCTAAGATTCTGCTTTAGAATTTAAATGGCAATCTGTTAAAAAAGACAGAAATTTGTATTTGCCTATTAGAAATGTTATGTATTCGCCTTATGTAGTTAATGCTACTTGTATTTTTAAAAATTATTTTATGTGAATGTTATTTATCTATCGGAGTTATTTTCTTTGTGGAAAAAAGAACAAAATGCTCAAGATCTTTGTTAACTGCAAATGAATTTTTCACAGAAGTTAGTGAATCATTTCATTTTTTATTAATTATCTTTCAAACTTTTTTAGTAAAATTTTGTTTTATTTAAGTATACATAAAGTTTAAAAGTTCTTTTGAGATTAGAATTATTGTCCCATGTATTAAATATATATGCCTACTTGACAAAATTTTGCTTTAAGAAAATGTAAGAATTTCTTCACAAAATTAGAATCCCATTTTATCTTTTCTTTCTCATCCTGTTTTTCAAATTAGATTCCCTATTTCAAAGTCTCATTTTGATTTCAATATTTAAAATTTTGAAATATCTGAAAGTCCTTTAAGTATGTAAAAATCATTTGTTTGCATGTAATTTGCAAATGCATATTGTAAAAGCAAATTATATGTGAAACACGCATCATTTACAAGAACTAAATCAGAATTTGTGATAATTTGTAATAATTATTTGAATAATTTTTTTGTGGTTTTAATATGTGCATTGTCTCGAAACGAATTTAAATGTCGTTACAATATCACATTCATATCATTTTGTGCATTTATACGTTTCATTTTTTATGTTTCCTTTCTCTATATATGTGTAAATAAAATTGAATGTCTCAAAAATGTTCCTATTTAAGATGGTACTGTTCTTTGTATAAATACTTACTATCATTCGCTAAATACTTTTCTAGTATTTGTATTGAGATGACAAGAAGAAAAGATTTCTTTTTTTGTATTGTTTTTACTGTCAAATAATAAATCCATACAAATTTGTTAATAATTCATGTTACTAATAAAATAATGAAAAATGTATTGTGAAAGAATTATAAATTCTTTTAAATATTTGATAATATTTTAAATCTGTTGCATGGAGATAAGAAAAATAGACGAAAATCTGAAACATAGATATTAACTGTTATAAATTCATTTTAATTCTTTAGTTTCCAGATTTTAATATTCATTTAAAGCTTTTGAAAAATGAATTTCCTTCTGAAATTTATTTTTATTTCGAAAGATATCTTCCCTTTTTACCACCCTCCCTACATGTTCTTTCAAATCAAATCTTTCAATGTGCTCTTTCAAAATTTTAAACGCTGTACGTTGATATACTTAAATAAAGGGATTAAATAATATTAATGATTCTATCTAAAGAGATTTTTTAATTATGATATAAAACAGTGTTCCTACAGATGTAATTTAAAATGTTATTATATGAATTTAAATTAAACATATGTTTAACAAAATCTTAAGTCATTGTATATGTTATATACCGGATGAGTTCAAATGATGGACCCGATTTTAAAAAATCATATTTTTGAAACTACCCCAAATATTACAATAAGTGATACATGAATTTAAAGATAAATATACCAAGTTTTCAGTTACAAATGTTCAAACACCTTTTTACACGGCATACGTCAAATCTGTAATCCAGTTCGTTAAAAACATTTTGTAACATTACTTTGTTAGAGATTCTGAATGCGGCACAAAGGCCTTCTTTAAGTTCTGGTAGTGTTTTCGGCATTGGTGGTACATAAACAATGTCTTGCCTCAATTATTTCTTTTTGTGGGTTTATATCAAAGATAACAGACAAAACACAATTCTACAAACTGTTTGGAACGAACTGATTTACAGATCGGACTATGCTGTGTAACAAGAGAGTCATACATCGAACATTTACAACTGAAAGAAAACTTGGTATGTTTCTCTTTAAATTCATTTAACACTTGTTGTAATATGTGCAATAGATTCAAAAGCATGTATTTTTAAAAAAAAATCGGGTTCATTACTTGTATTTTTCCTGTACTGATTTTGAATTTTAACATGTCTATATATCTGATGGAGATGTAATATAACTGACAGAGTACATGAATCTCGCTTTATTAAATATAAAAAAATGACTATTTCAATTCAAACGATTGTAAAAATTTTTTACACAGAAACACATCTTAAAGCTAATCACACAATTTTCATATAATTTATGCTGACAAATTGACTTACAATTATTATTTTAAGAATATTAAGCAGAGATTGAAAGGTATCAGATTAATATGTTTACAACTGTAAAGAATATGGAAAGGGGGACTTGGAAAAAAGAATCTCCACTTTCATTACTATATTTACTTTAATCAATAACACTTCATTTTCGTTTGTTATTTTTTACAGGAAGTTTTTGTTTTTAAATAAAAGAAGTCTACAATCTATGATTGTAGATTATTTTTAAGTGAAAAGAATTTAGGAATTAGAATAATCGTAAGCTAAATCAGAAGCAGATTGAGATCACCTAGTTTTTTTAATCTTTTTATCAATAAAAAACATTACTAAGATTTATATTTCCTTCATTTCCATCAAGAATGCTAGAGACATGGATCATGTTCTTCTGTAGCTAATGAAGGTAAATGTTTTATATATCACATGAAATGCAATTTTCACGTATGGAGGCTTGGTATAACTTTAATGGATCAAAAAGTATAAAAACTGTTGATTATCTGGAAAGCTTCCTTGAAACTTACATAAAGCTTTTTCTTTTGTATTTCAATGTCATGTAACAGGGCTTAAAAATGACATAGAAACTTAGACATTTAATATATACATGAAAAAGATTCAAATACAGCCAGAAAATTAGGTGAAATTGCTTCCCACTAATATAATAAATTAAACTACTCAATATAAGTGGCGATGTTTATAACAAAATTCATGGTTGCAAGAAGCATGAGAAGCATGCAAGTAGTTTTGAATTAAAAAATAAAAAGTTTAGCTCAATATGTAGGTATTGAAAATTGAAATCAAAGTACCAAGGAACAATTTGTATGAAATTCATATCCCAGAATACAGCAGCAAAATGTAAAAGAAAAAGCAATCTTTCTTTTTCCAGACTTTTTCTTATTTACATTGATACGATCCTCTCTTTTCGTACATATCATGCTTATTTGAAAATATTTTGAAGTCATTCACTAGAATACTTCTTTGTTATCAAAGTGTTCATATAATCTTATATATTAACAGTCAGTAAGAATTTTTAATAAGCACTCCATAAATAGTTATGATATGTTAATACATATACATCTCTAAGTTTCACAGAATGTAGTTTTTTATTAAAGGATGTCAAGGAAATATGAGCTTTAACAAAAGTAATAGCATGCTGAATTACTGAAAAAGGATTCCATATTTTACAGCATGATTAAAGATATGTATTTTTTCTTAAACATATGATAGATATTTAGATTTATATTTAGCTTCGAGGTTACGTTACTTATTGTAGCCTTTTGCTTTAAAGCTGTTTCAATCACTTAGCAATTGATTAAGTGCCTGTTGAAAAAATACAGGAAATAAAGTGTATTTTAAAAAAAACATATGCGTGAATGCATTTCGCATATTTTTAATTAGATATAGAAGCCCACTTTCTTTTTGCCAAAATCGTAATGAGTTAATTTCAATCTATATCTGGTAATATTATATAATGTTAATCATGTTTATTTTAATGCTTAACTTTTTCTTATGAAATGTAGTATATCTTCCAAACACCTAAAAGACATGGCTATTTTTTTACAAATTGCTTTTTTACATTTTAAGATAAAAGATTAGAATAAATCAGCAATTTTTAAAGCAGGAAATTTTCCAGAGCATTCTTCCTTAGACGATTCTTTAGACCTTTAGGAAATTTCAAAGCTTTTAAGGAATATTAAACAGTATGTCACTAATGTTATGAGACATAAACACATTCAGAAATATTTGCAGGAAATTAGAAAAAAAAATATGGGAGAAATATTAGCATTTTTTTTTCTATATTTCTACCGCATTTCTGTCATTGCATAACGCAATACAATGTTGAAATAACTATGTTAAAAAATAATTCCCATTCCTTTAAAAACTAAATATTTTTTTCTTTTAACGCAAGTTCATTTCAGTAATAATCAGTGTTAGAATTTCGAAAATAAGAAAAAGGATTTGTTCTTAGAAAAAGTTAATTGTTGTTTTAAGAAACGCGTTTGTTTTTGTTAAAAACAAGAACCAATCAAAGAATAGTTTCAAAGAAATTGAAATAAAAAAGCTGAAAAGCAATTTAAATGGTATATTGAATTAAGAAATAATTCCTTTTTCTTTTTTTGAATTTATTTTTAAGCAAATTTCACTGTTTGTTTAAAGGGGAATTTCGAAAAATTCTCAAACTTTTTTATGAGTAGATAGTGGACAGTACTTTGAGCACTAAGAATCATTCTGCAAAGCAAAATTACTTTGACAGAACGCATAATGGCAGATCTTTAATTTTTTCTTCGGTATGAGCACTATCCAGAGTTAGGAACTCATAAATTTTTTACGAATTAATATAATTGTGTGGAAGTAATACAAAATATAGTTTTATGTCTGTCAGTATTTTAATAACATGTTTAAAACATTGATATTACAATATCGAAATAAGTGCTGTCAATTTTAATTTGCTAGCAAGAATTTAAAATACTGCTGATTCAAATATTCGAAAGCTTTCTGAAAATCTATAAAGTCTAAAAAATACTGTGAAGATTACTTTTGCAACTTCAAGCGTTTCAGGCTTGCAACTTCATGCTTTATTCAGAAAATTCCATTTCATGGCGAAAAAAAAATCGTATCAGACTTCCAATATATGTATCCTATTTTAATGTAATAACAGAATTTAATTCACATTTCTTTTTACTTTTTTTATGTTTACATATACATGAGAAATAGGCAGATGAAATTCCATTTAGTTTTTCTGAATGTGGTCTGAAATGCGGAGACTCAGAACAAGAGGTCTATTGCAATATTTCTATTTGTATATTTCATGTATACTGTAATGTAAAAACATAAAGATAGTATTTTGAATGATACTTTAAAAAATAATTCCCTTTGTGTTTTGCTGGATGTTTTAAAATAATTTCATAGAAGTATTGTATTACATATTTCATGATGTTTTGATATTTTATTTCTAATTTAAGGTGCAATTTTTGAAATATCTTAGGAACAGAATTTCAAATTCTCTTTCTAAAAAACTATTTCACTTTTGATTCACATTTTCTCAATCTTTATTTCATTGAATATAAACACAAGTTTTTACCATTGTGTATAATACATCATGATGCTTCACATAAATCGAAGGGTGATTTGAAACTTTCAAAAAGATTGGTGTTTAAAATAGTAATGTTGCGCGCACCCTCAACATATGCTCTCCAGAAACAGAGATATAGTTTGTGCTCTCTGTACACAGAGATAATTGCACTTTTGGGTAAAGTAACATTTGTTATTATTAAGAATATCATTAACACCTGTTATGTTGCTAAATGTAGTGCACATATTTATGAACACTATAATTTTGGGAAATACTATTATTTCTTCTTAAAATTTTTATCGAAACTTCTAAATTTGTCTAATTTTCTTGTAATCAACTAAGCAACTGTAGCATTATTCTATCAATTCTGCAGTACAAAAATATATACACGATGTTATTTTAAAGAAATATTGGAATAGTATTCATTTATTCTTAAAAAATATATCTAATTTAAAATCTAAAAGGAATTTTAAACATTGAATAGTTTTAAATAATTTGTTAAACAATTTTAAATATAAATCAACGATTTTCGTTTGTAATTTTGTAATTCAAGATTATTATTAACAAATAAAAGAAAGAAAACTATTGAATTCAATCACATAACAAGATGGTCAATAAATAAACAATTTTCTAACTTTAACTAATTTAATTCTTAATGATGAAATAAATTTTTATATAAGAATTATGAACTGTAAAGGCGAGTGTCTTTTTATTGTTTAAATTACTGCATACTTTCTGGAAGAATACGGCCTTTTTAAATTAAACGATGCTCAAATTATAATTAAACTATTTTTAAATTGACTGAAATATAATTTGCTTTTTATACTGTAGTTGTATTAAATTTGACTATTTTATAAGTAAATTGAATATAGAACTAAGTTGTTGGCATAATTTCGGATCAAAATGCTTTATTTTCTAGAACAGTTTGTGAATTTTTAAGAAGTTAAAAGTGTTTTTTTAAATAATTTAATTGACTTCAGGAACCATTGACCGAAAATTGAGGTCAGAAGTGCTAATTATTCTGAAGCCTCTTTCTAGATAAATTGTGTTAAAGATAAGAAAGTAATGTGAGCAAAACATATTTTGTCTTTTAAAATCATATTTACGCTTATTTTCTTGATGTGATTTTAAAAAATTTACTGCCCTTTAATTTAAATTTTTATTCAAATTTTTTGATTGTATAAAATGATTATGAGACACTTATTTCTTCTTGTCTTTGCATACTTTCTAAATGGGATGGGCAATACATTGTTCAGACATTCAAATTTTAATTTAAAAAATCAAACAATTGACAAATACATTTCCAATTTTCCTAATTTCAAATTGATGCTTTCAAAGTCTTATTCAATATTTTATAAAAACTTATTTTTAGATACATATTTCAAACCTTCAGCTCTTAGAGATATGCATACACATTACTTATGTTCCCAAATACACATATTTACGCAGTAAGAATTATTTTTGAAAATAGTCAATGCTAAAATGCTTTAGCATGCATAATTTCAGATTAATATTAATCTTTAAAATTATAATAAAGGCTTTCGTTTGTTTATCCAAAGCAATTTTAATGTTTCTTAAACCTTTATGCAAATTTGTACATTTCAAGGAATATGAAATGCTTAATTTTGGATTAATATTTTAAATTATATTTAATTAACTCATAAAAACAGTGCTTTTAAAAAGTAAATTTCCTCTACAAAACGAGTTTTACTTAAGTTTAAAAATGTAATAATCGAACTATTTTAAGTATTAATTTATTAAATTATGCATTTCTAACTGTGCAAATGGTACAAATAAAACTCTATATGCAATATATACAAATACAAATATTATATATACATACAAATACAAATATTATACATACATACAAATATTATATTTGAAATAATAATAAAAAGCGTTTCATTTCATATTTAAAATGTCAAGTTAATCACACATTCAAGAACCAAAAAAGGTAGAAGGATTCAAATAAGCAATTACATTTATAAGACTGTTAAGATCCTTATCCAAATTGTAAATTCAAATTTGTTAACTATTTAAATATATTTGGAAAAATTGAAAGATAAGATCCAACAATTCATTAAATAAATGCTTCTTTAAATTCTCTTTAACATCAGATATCTAATTTAAATATTCTTCACAAACAGCTCTATACAAAGGTGAAACATTTTGAATTATCTTGATTCATAGCGTTTGACCGCCATTAACAAATAGTGCATGAATT
Source organism: Argiope trifasciata (assembly GCA_026543055.1). Lineage (NCBI taxonomy): Eukaryota > Metazoa > Arthropoda > Arachnida > Araneae > Araneidae > Argiope > Argiope trifasciata. Next base: position 21,633 of record JAPMOQ010038391.1, read on the forward strand.
CATGCTCACTGATGCGGAAAGAAAAAATAAAATATGAATATTTCAGAACAAACAGCTAAATGGATTACCTAAGTTTAATTAAAAATAGAAGAGAATTAAAAAATGAATATAAAATAACTTTTTAAAAATGTAAAACAGAAAAAAATTATGCCTAAGCTTTGGAGCGTTGATATTTCATTTATAACTTTTTAGGTTTACGGTATGTTTTAAGTGCAATCATACAAGACTTGAGTTCGAAATTTTAACGAATATCTATTTGAGTCCAACAATGAATTTTTGATCTTACTTATTGATCTGCATATATGATAATTGAAGGAAATGAAAATATAATTAAATGAAAAATGGTATTTGAGTTTTACACAAATGTATTATCAGTTAAGTAATTTTAGAACTAATCCATTAAAGAATGTCCTTCGGTGTACCCATTTTTTCTCAAAAAGAACAAAAAAAAAAAAAACTATAACTCCAGTTACTACTAGTTAGTTAAACTACTAGTTTTAAACACAGTCTTTTTCAGTACACAAAATGCTCCGTAATAAAGTGATCGAGGTAGCTGATAATAGAATATTCTTGCAGATTAATTTTATGGTTTAAATTAAAGATCTAGAAGAACTTTACTGTCTAAAAGGAGAAATAAGCTAAGATCATTTTTGTAACATTATAAGAAACAATTTATTTATGCATAAGCAAGAATCTTTTTCGAAAATGCATTTTGAGACACGTTTCAATGAAGAACATAACAATAAAAATTAGAGAAATTACTTTTTTATTTTTAGAGTAAGTGTTTCTAAATAGAATATCCTAACTATACTGTCACCATTTTTGTATTTGACAGTATTCATATGCTTGATATTCATGTATAAATGCGAAGAATGTGTTTCTAAACACTAGAATCTTAAGCTATATTTATGTCGTATCAAATCAATCGTTATATTTAGTTTCATTTTTAAACACTGTTTCAGAAAGTAACCACTACACATCTTGTTGTCTGATAGTTTCTTTTTTTTTCTTCTTTTCTGCTTTTTTAAAGCTTAGATGGTTCTGCCTTTTTCCTGTTCTGACCTCTGTAGAGCGCTTTTTATTTCATACTTCTCTGATGCCTAAATAGAATGTATATTTTTAAAGATATGACAGCAGGATGGGTTTCTGCTTTTTTATCTGGAAATGACGACAATTCTTTTATCTTGATATTGAGAGAGAAGATTATCACAAGGCATTCCTTTCTGACTCCAGTATTTTTCCCCTTCCTACAGACAGAACAAGAAATTCTGCCATAATTTTTCACTGCGCAAAAGTTAATAACATAATTTTGTAACTTTCTTTTCTTTTTCGGACCTTTATGGATTATGTTTATATTCTTGATTCTCAGATGGCTAAATAAAGTGGCTAAGTGTTAAAGATGAATTTGCAGGAATGGATTCTTGCAGCTTCATATTGATACGATTAGTTATTCAACAGGTAATGTGCAAATTTTTCTAATATTTTTATTTAGACTAACTTGACCAGATATAGCGGAACTCAACCTGGCACATTTTGGCATCCAAGGTAGCATTCTAGAAAACTAATATTTGTTAAAATCTAAATAATATAAAATATGAAGAAGTTAGGAAGCTGTCTGTTATTAAAACGGAACTGTTTGTTATTAAAAACAATTGGAAATCAGTTAAGCAATTTTTGAAAATGCATCGTCAGCTCTTTATCCATATGACTTTTAGAATTTTTTCATAATTCTGATGCATCCAGATTTAGAATACTGAATTCAAAACATTCTTTACATGATAATTTTCATATATCTTATATGTAATTATTGTTATATATAATTAAAATGTTTAAATGAACTATTAAGTTAAATTAAGGACAAGCGGCGTTATTTAATTCAAAATTAATGCAAATCTGCAATACTTTTAAAATGCAAGGCACATACAAGCTTATCCTACACATTATAGGATACCTGTTAGATTTTAAAAAAAATATTTCTCATAAATTAAAAACTGCTCAAAAGTAGAATACTGTACTTATTATTAAGAATCAGGAGGAGAAAACAAAAGTGAAAAAACTGAAAATAATGCAATAAATATATATCCTTCAATATATACGATTTCAAATGAAATTATTAAAGATTCATTAAAAATTTTAATATATTATAATTGCGATTAAAGTAAAAGTTTTTTAATGAAATCTATCTGAATATTAGAAATTAAAGTCTGTATTTTAATCTTCAGGTATTTGCTAAAAAATTCTACGTTTTAAAATGCTAATGTAAGGCTACTTTTAAACATTTTTATTTCTTTAATTAAATTTAAAAATAAGATCTATTTTTTGAACATGATTATTCAGAAATAAATTGTGTTATTCTGATGACAATGAATGCATAATAATCACACCAAAATTATGCATATGTTTGAAATTTATGTTATCGTGAAGAATGTCTATGTTCATCTTATTACAATAAAAACTCGAGAAAGGAAAAACACTTTAAAAAATGGAAGTTGGTATGTTTGTCTTTGGTCAAAACTTTTAGACCTGTTAAAATTTTTTCATTCAATTCCATTAAGGTGTTTTTCTGCACGTTTGCTTATATATGTTTGAATAAGATAACTGAAAACACAAACTAGTTAATGTTGTGTATAAAGTTGAAACCTAAACTGAATAATTGTTTTAGGATCAAACAATTATAGATTTTTTAAAAATCAAAAATTCATAATCGATTTGCTTGATTATACCAAACCCAAGATATTTCAAGATATGAAAATATATTTTTATATGTTTGAGAGAAAGTCCCTGCTTTTTTAGATGAATATACTTTAACATTTTATTAAACACAGTTTGTTTCGGCAATCACTTTACTGGTGAGAATGATTTGTTTTATTTCAATCAAATAACTTATACATAATTTTATGTTCATTGTTTCTTTATCAAAGTAACTTTACGCTTTAAATTGGATTAGACACTTAAATTGAGCTTTTCTAAGTAGCTTTGCAACTGTCCTATTCCTTAGATGCAAAAATATTCCTAAAAACAAAAACGATAGTATTAAAATGGTAGGTATAGTTTATTTCCTAAAATGTGTAAACTAAATTAAACCTACTGATAAAAAGGGTTAGAAATCATATCTTTTGAGCTTACTGGATGTATTTATTATTCCTTTAATTTTAAGCATCAAATTGTGCTAAATTTTTAATCCGTATATATTAGGAGTACTACTACTCTTCTTTCCATCGTTTAAGTTAACGTTCCTAATAAAGACAATATTTTTCACCCCTTTATATTATTATATTATGGAATTAAAATAAGCTGATAAAAGGAATAAAAATCTGGTACTAATAATCATTCAGCTTTCTGGAAGTATTTTCTAATATGATTAGTGTCTTATACGGTTGTTAGGTGTCTTATATTTGTTTCGAACATAATGATGAAATAAAAATAAAATGAAAATAATTAGGATATATCTTTAGATATCAATAACAAAAAAAATACGAAATTAAATATCTATAAAAGCAAAGGGAATTATTCAGACTTCCTTGCAGCAATGAAATATGCAGTTGAAAATTATGCAAGAAAACAAATCTTGAAAATTTATTAAAATTGATTGAAAAATGTGACAACGAATAAAATAACCTAGTTAAAAAGATTTTTTTAAAATTTTAATATAGAGTGAAATTTATTTTATATAAAAGAATTTCGGGAAAATAACAAAAATAACAAAATCTAGCTTCATTTTTAATTAATATTAATTTCCAAATTAAATTATCTCTTTCACTTAGAACTTGACATTTTTATTTTATGTGCCAAAGTTTTTATATTTTCTTTAATTCCATCAATACAGCAATGCACCAAATGTGCGTTTAATGAAACTGTGAAGTAACGTCTGGATTACTGATATAGTTCTGCCCCTGTCTTGAAATGTGATTGATTGAATAACCGAGGCGCTTATTTAGTTTGTTAGATACATTGTTTCAGATTGATTAGAGTAGCAAGAAGATCTTCTGAAAACTCTCAAAAGATTCCGAGCATATTAGAGAATCAATGAGAGAATCCTTTATTGTATGACTATGCATTAAGATTAATGGTTGTCATCGATGTTTCTGAAAGGGGGGAAGACAATTTTTCTTACCTTTGAAAAAAAATTCTTCGAGTATTCTACGATACCGGAATGCGATTCATTTTATGAATCAGAAGAAATCTTTGAATCTGAAGTGTTGGGGGACTTTTTCTTATCTTTGAAGAAAAAAACGAGGGAACGAAACCTGCCAATTTTCTGGTTATCGTTTTCAATAACAGCATGTCATATTTATAAAAGAGATTGATAATACGCCATATTTCTAAAAGGACTTATCTATAGTGGCTTTCATGAAATTACATGAATCGCATATTAATAATTTTTTTTCAAAAAATAGTCTCTTTCAAAGCTTTTTTTAAAGGCTGGAAAATTGTCATCTCTAGGCTTCAACATCTCAAGTACATTCTCCAACTATTACTCCAACAGCAACTCCAAGCGAGGAATTATATCCAGTAATAATGTCTGCAAGATGCTGACTATTTTTTATGATTGGTACTCTGATTTAAACAAAAGCCCCAGCTAAAAATTTCTGAGGTTTCAGACTCTAATGAATCATTTTCGTCATTTAGATTGCTACATATTTTCTTTTTTATTTATTATATTCTTAACCATGACGTCCGAATCATTAATTATTTCTTTAATCTGTCACAAGTCGAAAATGGGGAAGTGTTTACCACACACATACAGCAAAGTTGAAGATAAGCAAAGGAAACTTGATATGCTAGTACTTCCGGTTTCAACTCTTTGCACTTCCTCAGTTTATAATACGAGTCTCCCAGTTGTTTATTATATCAATTTTCAGGGGCGTTATGGTTGCTGTCTCTGTCAACGGCCAACATTTAAAGGTACTGCTTCATTGTTTTTTTTTAAATACTAGATGAAATCAGAAATGCTTTTATTTGTTTAACATTTCATACGGATGTGAACAAATAGTAATAATAGCAAATGCATCTTAATTTAATTATAGAAATATAAATTATCAAGAAAATTTGTATTGCATAAAAATTAGCTCTAATGCAACTAAAAGTATACATTTTTGCAACTTTGAAAAATAGATGATTCAATATAAATTAGTGCTTAGACAATTCATAAAATATTACTGTTTTCTGATAAGATTTAGGCATGATAATATAATCGTCAGCAATATTATCAATGATCACTAAATTTTTTACTTTATTTTTCAATTAAAAAAATTATGAATTTTTGCAGTCATTCTTTCCATTTTAGCTGAACATATTTTTTTTCAAGATTATATTGTGTATTTATTGAATATCTTTCTCATGTTATTTATACATATTTCTACTAATTAAAATCCTTTTATATGTCATTAAAATAACACGGATTGGTGGTTATTTCATAGTAAATATAACATAAATCTGATTCAGTAAATAAGAAGGAATGTTTTTTTAAATCCTTGGAATAAAAATGTATAAATAAGTTCAGTAAAAATAAATAAAAGAAAAGAGCGCAATAAAATATATAAAATTTTGCTGCAAAATAATAAAAGTGGCACAGTAAAATAAATAAAAGGAAAGTTTATGCAATAAAATGAGAAAAGACATAGAATTTATGTAATGAAAGAAAAATTTGTATCATATCGATTAGAACAACCTTGTATTTAAATATTTGAGAAATGAATTGCTTTGTATTAAATCGTCACTTTGATCAGTAAAAGTCTTGACTGTTATTTGAAAAATTCGGAATGAAAATTTTATAAACTTCCAGATTCACAAATTTATGCAACATACTGCATTAAAAAAAAGATCTTGCCTTTAAACATTTGCACGATCCACAAGTTCATATATTTAATTTTTTTTCAGTTTATGTCTTTAAAATCTAGTTAATGTTAATATTCCTTTCAAAGAAAACTGGAATCTTCTCAATTAAAAAAAATTCAACTTTCATATAAGTTAATGTGTTTTCTTCATTCACGAGCAACTAATTTAAATTTTGAGAAATTCTTAATATCATGCTCATTTTTGAAAAAATATTGCATAAACAACTTTCTCCACGTTCCTATAGCTCTGAAATTATCTTCCTTAAAACATTTTCATCAATTATGACATTCTCGGTTAAGAATCTTTCAGTTTTCTTGGATTTTTAACGAACTAAAAAGCTCTACTGAATATATTTAATATGATTTCTGGGAGTTATGCTTTTAAGCATCTTAATTTCATATACTAATATAATAATGTAGAAAAATTTAATATCTGCAATCATAAAATTATTATCTTTTATTTGCTTACAGTTTTATCTCTGCTGAATTTACATTCTAACACCAAATGAAATGAAAAAATTAAGCAGGAGGTTAATCTAAGGCTGAAAGGTAAAATTTTTAAGTAATTTCAATTTGAATTTATTTACATATTAGTATCTAAATTCACTTTTTATCAAATAAAATTCTGGCTGGAAATTTGCAAACAAGGACGAATTTTTTTCTTTATTCGTGCTCAGAAGAAAACTGCAGGAAAAAAATTTACATTTCTAACTAAAAACATGTAAGCACTCCAACAAAAATTAAAAATTAGTTCTTTTCTTTTTTTTTATCTAATTAGGTATTTAAAAAAGATATATTTAAACCTCTTACCTCTTTATTTTCTGAAAAATTCATTCTTATAATGCGTTATCTAATAAGAGATCTAATTAATTTGAAGGCTCAAAGAAATTAAATTCTAATAGATTATCGTGAGACTTAAATAAGTAATATTAAATCTTAAAGTTTACCTCAATAAATACTTCCAAGTATCAGACAAAGAAGCCAATTTTTTTTCCTTAATAACATTAAAGTTCGGCTAATTTTTGATACGTTTTATTTTTCAGAATGAGGCTTTTTCTTCAGTTGAAATGGCTACAAAATATGCAGATTACATAAATCTAATTTATTTATTGGCATAATTAATAAAATTTCTTCAAGAAAGTTTTACATATTACTCAAATTGTTGTTGTTAAAAAAGCTCCTTATTTATAAAAGAGCTAAGTTAATATTTAAAACATTCGTAATTTTTCAGAATCGTGTCTTTCGGATGCCTTTAAAATCCTTAAAATTTATTCAAATAATACTATACATAAAAAATCAACACATATCTATGAAATTGTTTATGGAATGATAATTTGTCAATAGTTAGTAAATTTATACCATTAACACATTTATACCATTACACCAAGTGAACACAATATTACTATACACTGCTTATGCGTCCCACCGAAAACACCTGATCAATTTAATAAGATCTTTCAAGAGCTTTTGATTTGTAAAAAAAGCATTGAATGATTTGATTTTAGTCAATTTCAGCTAAAAAGTAATAACAGTGATAATAAAAACGTGAAAAAAATTTAATATTTATATATATATATATATATATATATATATATATATATATATATATAT
>JAPMOQ010038391.1:29090-114127 GCA_026543055.1 Argiope trifasciata
TATATATATATATATATATATATATATATATATATATATATATATATATATAAAGATTATATTTTCTTCAAATATTTTCTTTTCATTTTTCAAAATTTTTCTTTAAATCAGCATTGTACAGCAGTTATTGAAATAATATAAATTTTTTAAATAATAAATAAATTTGACTACCATTTCTCAGAGTAAATATATATGGCATTTTTAATATTTTACATTTAATGAAAAATCACATTCACTCATGGCAGTTAATAATTCATTAGAATTCCTCTTTGTTGACAGTGAAGATATTTTATTAAACATTATTTCACCTTAATACTCGATTCTTTTTCAGATGTATCTTCTTTTGCTTTGTACAATGCTTGTTCTTGGAACGACAAGAGGAAACGATTACAATTTCGATAATTCCAAAATATGTAAAACAGTAACCGATTTCGACACAGATGAACCGTTCTTGGAATGTATGTGCGAGGACCGTGAAAATTTCACTGTGGATTACATTTTTGATTTTTCAATCACTCGTATACTCATCAAAGGCTGTGGAGATGTTCGAATTCCTTTTGCCTCTTTAACTAACTTACAGCTTACAGAAATCGAATTTGCTGATTTAAATAAACTTACCATCTTTCCTTTTGCCTTGTCATCAGTACAAGGTGTTTCCATTTTGAAAATATCTGACGTTGCTGATTTAAATATCATACAGCATGCTTTTGTAGGGCTGTATAATATAGACCAATTCATCATCAGAAATGTAACCGCAAGCATTATTCAATCAGATGCCTTCAGTGCAATATCGGCAGTTAATCAATTCTTGATTGAAGATAGCACATTCCAAGAAGTCGAGCAGTTTGCATTCGCTATTCAAAACATCACATCTTTCAATATCATTAATACCGAATTCCATACAATGGCAAACTATTCCTTATTGTTGCATAATGTAAAGGAAGTTGTTTTTGAAAAATGTGTGTTCCATGAGACTGAAAATGGCTCATTTGTGTTTTCTTTTGTGGATTCTGTGTTTTACAAGCACTGTCAATTTTTTGAGATCGAAACGACTGCTTTCCACAGTAATCCTTTAAGTATGTTCAGCATTACAGATTCATACATAGAAAATCTGAAACCAGATGCTTTTGGAGGTCTTGATATACAACAAACATTTATTTTCACAGATAATACTGTTGACATAACTTATGAAACTTCTTTTAGTATTTTCTCTACAACGTTTAATGAAATGAATATGAGTTATTGTTGTAACACTTTTACATGCGACTGCAACATATTCTGGATGTGGGGTCTAAAACATCTTGATAAAAATAATACAATGTTAGAAAACAGTTACTGCAGTGATAAAAAGACTCCTGTAGCTTTATATAAACCGATAATGGATTCTAATAATAACTGCATGACACTTGAATTGAAATCCCAACCGAAAAAGCAATCCTTAGAAGCGAACAAAATAACTGCAGACTGCAAAGGAGATGAATGTGTTTTGGGTGTTATTTCATCTGCTGGATGGCAAATAAAGTTAGCATTCCAAACTGTACTATTCACATTGATCACCATCAAGTTTTTGCAATCATATAAGCTTTAATGCGTAACTTTCCGAATAGATTATAGGTGAAGTTTTGAGTTTAACTGAAAGTGAAACTGGTGGAAACTTTCTATATAAGATTATTTGAGGAGAGTTACATATAGTACATATGGAATGAAATACAAAGAACGCTTAAACTGCCAGAGAACCTTTATGCAAATGAAAAATGTATGCATAAAAAAAGAAATAATAGTCTACGTTCAGGTGATTACATGTCGACAGAATATTCCATAATAATCGTTATTTTTTGTTGTTATGAGTTATTTGAGGTACACTGTTTAGAAACGCACGAAAAAAATATACAAATCAGAAGAATTATGACGTTTAAAATACGTATTGTGAAGTCAAAATATATGTGAAACAGATATCATTTCTAAAAAAATCAGAATTTGCGAATGTAAGTAATCCTTAATTATTTTTCAAAATATGTATATTATTACAAAAAATATATAAACACTGTTGATACATCATAGTCATATCATTTTGTATATTTATGAGTTTCATTTCTTATGTGTCATCTTCTATTCATAGATTAAAGAAATGAAATGTCTTAAAAATGTTCCTATTTATGATGATAGTATCCTGTGTACTTATACTTACATCATTTACAAATACTTATCTAGAATTTGCATTCATATTACACTATTAAAGAATTCCTTTAGAGATTTGTTTAGAGTAACATAATAATTCCATGAAGCATATTTTACTGTAGAAAAGGAATTTGTTAATGACAAATGTTGTTTATAAAATAAAGAAAAATATGTATTGAAAGAATTATATTAGCTCGTTTTTTCTTTTTAATGACATTATAAATCAACTTTTTACAGATAAGAAAGAGAGAAAAAATCTTACACACAGACTTTTACTGTTATAATTCATTTTACCTTCTTATTTCCCATATTCTAGTATTTGAATAAAGTTTTGAAAATGTGGGGTTTCTTTTCTTTAATCCTTTCTTAGCCAAATCATGTCTTCAGTGTCTAGCCTCTTCATCATGTGCTCTTCGAATCATATTGCTCAATGTTCTCCTTCAAAACATTTAAATGTTTTTAGTTATTATAGTTTAATAAAGAATTTTAAGAAAATTAAGAATTTCATTTGAAAGATTATCCAATTAAATTTTGAAATAAGCTCGACTTCGTGCTAATGAAATTTAATACATGAATTTAAGTTCAGCCTATTTTTAATAAATCTTACAATATGGAATTAACGTCTAATATTAAATATATTTATTTTAAATTTTAAAATTTCTGTACGTCTGGAGGCAATGCATCGTAACAAGAAAAATGAGCGAATTTCGCATCATTGAATATAAAAAAATAATGTGCTCCAATTCAATTGATTTTAAATAATTTTATACTAAAGCAAAGTTAATCTAATTCAGTTTTCATCATAAATTATGCTGATCAATTGAACCTGAATTTATCTCACGAAAAATAACAATGATTTTAAGATAATTAAGCGGAATTCAAATTGCATGTGATACATGGGTATACAAGTATAGAATATATGGGTAAGGAAGCTTGGTGAAAAAACTATACCTTTTATTTAACATATTTTATCTCATTAGTTAGATTAGAATTTATTTGTTATTTTAGTTTCCCTGCAAACTTTTTCTTTTAAATAACAAATCATAAAATTTTATCATTTAATAAAGAGGGGTAGACTGTTTTTCAATGAAGTGAATTAGAAATTTGACTTATCATAAACAAAAACATATTCAAGCTGTATTTATTTATCCTTTAATCAATATATTAAATTGAGAAAATATGTGTTTGTTTCATTCCCTTTAAGAATAATTAAGGCATCGACATTTCTCTATTTATAACTAGAGAAGGTAAGTGTTAAATATTTTCTATAAAGCAAAAAATGCATTTTTGACGAAAGGAGGTTTGGCATCAATTTAATGAATTAAAAGGTGTAGAAGTTGGTAATTATCTAGATCAGTGATTCCCAAAGTGGTCTATATCGACCCCTAGGGGTCTATGACAACCTGCAAGGGGTTTACGTCAGCGAAAAAAAAATTTGGGGGTCCATGAAATGAAAATGGGGATCCACGATAGTAAATCTCAACACATACACTGATAGTACCTATTTACTCACATCATACTATCTTATAATATCAAAACATTTACATTATTCATAAAAGTACCTATGAAGTAAAAAAATTGTGGAAAAGGGGTTTAGCGCTGTTACTAATCTCTTAACGAATAAAAGAAACAGACTGGACATAATTAGCCGAGGAGATTTAAGATTAACCCTTACAAAATTGACGTCAATGTTGATAATTTATTGTTAAAGCATCAGGCTCATCCTTCTCATTAAAAATATTGAATTTTTGCTTATGTTAGTTTATTTTATGTTTATTTCATGTTACATAGATTTTACATAACAGATACGAAATTTTATTTTGAGTAGTATAAATTTAAATTCAATTAATAAATGTATAAATTAACATGTGTTTTTACTTTAAGTTTTTAACAGTAAACTTCACTACAGTTAGAAATTTACAGGAAATCAATATCAGGTAAGTAGGGGGTCTATTCAATACGGAAAAACATGGCAAGAAGTCTACGACACAAAAAAAGTTTGGGAAACTCTGATCTAGATATTCCCACTTATACTTGCGCAAATTTATATTTCAATGACATTACAGGAGTTCAAAAAGGCGTAAAAATTCAGACGTTTTCTATGGTTCATGAAAATTTCCAAACATAGTTATGGCATCAGCTGAACTTGCTTCCCACTAATTTGATAAATTGCACAGCTTAAGTCGAACTTTTGGGGATTTTGTAGTAAAAATTACGATCTTAAAGAGCAAGATCAACAACTAAGTAGTTTTGAATTAAAAGATAAAAAGCTTAATTCAAGATTTTAGTATTATTATCAATAGAAGAATTTCAGTAAAATTCAAAGCTCAGAATTCTGTGATAAATTTAATAGCATAAACATTATTTCTGTTTCAGATTTATTCCTGTTTATATTTATAGAAAGTTCTTCCTCCCTTTTTAAAATGCTTATCGGCTTAGTAATATTCCTAAGTCATCAGTAGTAAACTTCCTAGTCATCACAGTGTTCATCAGAACAGTTTTGTTTTAGCAATTATTACAAAAACGTTTATAATTTGCTAATACATATACAGCAGCATGTTACACAGGATATAGATTTTTTTCAACTACTACTATTAGTTTACACTCTCCCTATATTATTTTTTTACATATCTTGCTCAAATTTTCAATCATTCATAAAATACTTCTAATTCATCTACTCAAGTTCAATCGCATTTTTTAAACTTGTTGTGGATGAAAAGATAATACATTTTTTTTTCAAATATTAATTCATTAATCAAAATAAATTAATTTTTAATACTTGAAATAGAGTTTTAGCAGTTTGTAAGGAAAATTGAAATCAACAGGCAGTAATTAAATCGGTAAATTGCAAGAAAATCAGCATTTTTCACATGAAGATGAAGAATGCGATTTCAATTCTTGCAAAAATCATTAATTTCTTGATAATATTCTTTTGATAATTATAATAAAAAGAAATTAAAATAAAAATTTTCTTTATTGATCCAAGTAGGAATTGAATTTTAGAAAATTAAGGATGTCGAAGAAACGTGTGCATAGAATACAGTAATAATATGCCTAATTACAGCCCAAACTGACTTATGAATGCTTATTGCTTTATGGAAGTAAAAAGGACGTTTAGGAAATTTATTTAATATTTTATAGTATGATTAAAGATAAATCTTCATTTTGTTAATCTTATGTCGGATATTTGGATTTATATTTAAATTTGAGGTTACATTATTTATTGTAGCTTTTGAGCATAAAGTTGTTTCAATTACTCCGTAACTAATTAAGTAACTGTTGAAGATTTGTATGAAATAACATGGAATTTACGAAATAATTGAGTGCCTGCATTGCGCATAATTACATCTAGATGGAAAAATCCATCTTTTTTGACAAAACCAGAATGTATTAATTCACACCAAAATCTGACAATGTTATTTGATGTTAATCTTGCCATTGTTAATGATGCCAAAACGAATTCAGTACCCTCCAAAAACCAGATACATAGCTCTTTTTTGTACAAATGGTTTTCTTACTTTTTAACTAAAAGTTCAGTATATATCGGCAATTTCCTAAACTGGAAATTATCAAAAACATTCTTTAGACTTCTCATTAGACGATTTCAAAACTCTTAAGAAATATCAATCAGTAAGTTGCTAAAGTCACGGGATTTAAATACTTTTAGATGTATTTGCAGGAGATAAAAAAATAATAAATCCTGATATTCTACGAACTTATTATTTTAATGAATTAAATTAAATTTTTCTTGTTTTATGTCTCAATCAAATTTCGATTTCCTCATAATGCAATGAAATGTTGAAATAAATATGCTGAGAAGCAATTCGTTTTATTTTGAAGCCTGAACACTTATTTGTTCAGGCAAGTCCATTTTAATAAGAAATAAATCTTATATTTAAAAAAATGAGAAAAAGAATTTAAAGTTTGAAGAAGTTAGCAGGTGATGTAAGAAAGGAGTGTGTTTTTGTAAAAAATGGTGGGAAAATATAAATAGAAAAGGTAAAATGCAAAAGCGCAATGAAATTAAATATTGTGTTAAATAATAATTCATTATCATTTCTGACTAGAATTTTTAAACAAATTTCGCTGTTTGGTTAAAAGGAATTAAAAAAAAAAAATGTATTACTTTTAGTGTGTGTGTGAAGAGACTCGAAAATTACTTTGAGACATAGGCTTTCAACACAAACATAAATTCCTCGAGTTAAAGCGTTGATTGAACGGGGGAAAAAATTCAGTTGGGGGCACTTCCTGCTCTATCAAATGATTTAAATATATAGAAATCCATAAAATTAAAAATTATGAATGCAATATCTTTAAAATATCTTCCAAATGTCATGAAATGTTTTGAAAATAAATTTTATTATTATTGGCATTTTTTTAAATAAAAAAAATCATTCTTGAATTATCATTTATTTCTAATGATAACGATCAACAATAAAAGAAATCCATAATTTTAAATGGCTCTGAGTAAATTTCAAATTTCATTAAAGAAGGTAAAATTAGAAATGAAACAAATCAATATTTGTTTGAAGATTCAGTGTAAAAAACTTAGAAGCAACACTTTTGTCAAGCATTTTTAAGTAATATTCCCTTGGAAACAAATTTTAGAAAAATGCAACATAAAATTTTTGCTAGAATAAGATGAAAAATCATTTAAAATTTTTAGAATGATCAATTTTTAAAGTAGAAATGCTTGGTCTCTTCAGTAATAGAGAATTTGTGCTCTTTTTAGAAAATAAAGGGAAGGAAATTGTGATAATAAGAAAAGGAATTTCAAAGAAAATTGGAATACATGAAATAAACGAATTATGATTTTAGATAAAACATTTCTTTGATTATGAATATCATTAGCAATCGCTATATTATTAGGTTTACCATAGTTATTTATGTATAGTTTGAAGATATTTAAGAACACCATAATTTTTATTTTTATTTATTTCAATTTTTTTTATCGAAACTAATTAATTTGGCACATTTGTCTGCTTTTGACATGAAGTAGCAGCAACTTTATAAGTATTCGTCAGTTAGTTCTGCTGCACAAGAAGCAAATATGCCTAAAATAATATTTCAAAACAATATTGAAGCATCAACTCATTCATGCTGTGAAAATATCTTTTACTTAAAATCTAAAATAATTTTTAAACTTTAAATAACTTTTAACAATTATTAAGAAATTTTTTAAATTAAAACAATGGCATTAGTAATGATACATTTCAGCTTTATTATTAATCAAGAAAAAAGAAAATTATCATAAATAAACACAGAGAATCACTGAATTCAATCACTTGACATCATGGCTAAGTGATTCCAAAAATAGTCAGTAGAAGGTCTAGTTCCCAACTTTAATTAAACTGATTCTTAATGATGAAAGATATGTTTAAATCAAATAACTATGAACTGAATAGGCAAGTATCTATTTATTTGTCAAAGAATTACATGTTTTCGGGGAAAGAAATGATCATTTTAAAGTAAATAATGCTTTAATGATAACAACTATTTTTTTAAAAACGGGCTTTAAATGGAAGAACTGTAAAAACTTTTTTCTAGCATTTCGGATTAAAACTAGGTTAGTTTATAAATAATCCAGAAGTTACAAGGAATATATAAAAATAATTTCGGCCGCATAATTCCTGTTAAAAATATTTTATTTTTTTAAAAATTTTGAAAATTTTTATGACATCAAGTATGCGTGTGTGATATTTTTTAATTTCATGCGCAGAAAGTAAAATCGAATAACAGGTTTGAATAATAAAGCTTTCACTGACTGAAGCAGAGCTTTTAAGAGAATATCTTTTACCATATCATTTGTGAAAATTACATAACTCATCGTGAAAAAGATTTTTGATTTGAGTTTAAAATAATTATAAATTTAATTTTATTATATTAATTACAGGATAATTGATTCAAAACTAAATGTTTTGTTTTTAATATTAAATATTTTGTTTCTCTTATTAAGTACTAAATATTTTGTTTCTGATACATCATCACTAAAATATTTCCCACCTTAATTTAACGTCCCATGAAATATTTTTTTAAAACATGTTTAAATCTGGGAAAATGAAATTTTCGATTTTAAATATCAAGTTACTTTTTCAAAAATGATAAAACTCAAGGTATCTAAAACTTCAAAAGAATAAATAAGGATGTGTTTTCTCCTATTTTTAAAAAATTCTTAGTAAATATAAATATTTATAGCATTGTCTTTGTTTGTTTCTTTTAATGAAGATGGCGCCACTATAAAGACAACTTATGAAAAGTCTCGATAAATTTTGTTGTTGTTGTGTTAAAAATGTTGTTGCTAAAAATGTTGCTAAATTTTAAAAAAAATATAATAATGTTATATTGTGAGTTAAATACAGAATTATATGTTATTAAAAATAATACATAATTATTTTATTGAAGTTAAATACAGAATTTATAAATGTTTTTTTGTAATTTTATAGGCGCTATATTTAGAAACTGGTCGATATATATATTTAGAGGATTTGATCAGAAAGTAATGTGAAATAAAAATATTTCAAAGTTAAGTTCTAAATTAATCTTTTTGTATATTTTATTTATGTGATGCATGCATCAAATTATTGAAGCTGATGGTCTGATTCATTTTTATTCGTTTATTTTAGTTTTTTGATACATTAAAGAATAAAGTGACAGTGATATGCTTCAGTCTTTGCGTGCTTTCTAAATGAGATGAGCATTGCAGTGTCAGAACAAACAAATTTTGTTTTAAATAAGAATACATATTGAAAAATTCTTCTTTCCAAATGCATCATTTTTGCTTTTCTTTATTTAAGTTTTTTAAAGCAACTTATTCAAATTTTAAAAAATGGCATGAGTTCATAAATTAGATTTTTCTATGATCTATAATGTTTGTTATTATAACCGGAGAACTATTAAGGGAAAATGATCCTATTTATATTTCTTACGAAGTGGAATAAATGATGTCCACATTCGTTCTTTGCTTGATATTTAGTTAACTATTTGCATTTGAGTTCGTTAAGTATCTGTAATTTTTCACCGCAGTCTGTAATACATCTTAAAAATTGATTCTACCATGATATCATATATCAATTTATACGAATTCATTGCAGGTACTGTTTTTTCTTTAATTTTTTTCTTCAATTGTTCCAAGTTATGACATGAAGAATTAAAATTTATAATATCTGAGGTTATTATTGGTATTTTAGCAATATCTTCTGCTATTGTTATGAAACTAATAAATTCTTTTTTCTAAAGAATTAGTTTCAAAAGACTGAATAGAGTTTAATTTAATAAAAAATGAAAGAGTTAACGTATATCAAAAGCACAATCCATGAATAAATATTTAGCAGGTTTATCTCAAATCTCTATCATTAATGATTGTGTCGAAAAGAGAACTTTTTTTTTAACTTTTGATAGTTACAGTTATTATAATGGACAAAAAAAATTATCTCGACATGCATATAAAAAAGCTTTGAAATTCCACTCAAACTGAGTTTCTTCTTATTACTTATTCATTGCGTTCAAATAGAATAAAATCTCTATTTTATTTTATATCGTCTCTATAATTCCAACTCGTTTTGCCTATCATCTTCTTTACCCATATCTTCTTCAATTAATAATAATTTACGAATCATGTAATATTAATAATGTTGTTGCAGCAAGTATTTTTGATGTATCAATTTTCCAATTATTTTTTCATTTCTTATACTTTTGAAATTTCCGTGTGTCGTTACTTTTAAAACGATTTATTGATTTTTTGTTTTTCGTTTCAGTTTCTATTCTAGATTATTTCACCCTACACTTAGTTTGATTCTTTTCATTTTCACTCAGTTTCTTACCCTCAACCCCCTCCCCCAATTTTTTTTTAGTATTAATAAAAAAGTTTGTATCCGATAAATTTTTCTTACAAAGGTAGGAATGAGAAACAATACTTTCTTTTTTTGGAAATTCCTCCTCAATTTTTGGAGAACCTTCTGTTATTTACATTTTCTTTTAATTCGGTTTTTCATTTCTCACCTTATGCACCGGAATGCTTTTAATGTTTACGTCTAAAAACGTAAAAAAGGATGTAGAAAACAGGAAGCTAAGATAGCAAAAATCTGAACATCTGTTTTGGGGCGATAAAAAAATATTTAAGAATGAATGCATAATCAAAACTTACGAAGAGTAGTTTATTAAGGACGAAGTTGAATATGAAAAAAAGATAAGTAATGGACATAATTTTAATTAAAAATATTTTTTTCGGAAAATGATTCATCTTCGAGATATTCTTCTCTATTTAAACTGTGATAATCTATCAAAATATAAAATTATTGCGTTTTCTAAATAACTTGAATCAAAATTGTTAGTTGCCGATTTTCTGAGATTTATATGATTAATTATTAATCATCTTACATCTCTCAAACATTAGACATATAAGAGCCTTTCATGAGCCCTTTATCCTTTCATGAACGAGATAATCCCATATAAAAATTTTCTTTAAATCAGTAGATATATCAAATATTTATTATTTCAACTCATAGTTTAATTAATGCAGAATTATATTCCCAAAAATGAAACCATCATCTGATAAAAAGTAGGGAAATTTTTAAAAATATATTACGACTGAAAATGCATGACTAATAAAAGCTATATAAAATGTTAAAAAAAGGCCTTTCTAAAATTTTGTGAAATTATATATAATTTAATAAAGTTAAAAATTTTCTAAACAATGAATAGATTTATTCGGTGTTAGTTTTTAATTTAGAATTCCCAACTTATAATTGAGTTAACTGTGTTAATTAAACAGTTTAAAAATGATTGAAAATTTTTTAAAAAAGTTTTTTTTCTTATTGCTCATATGTTTGACATTGTCAGCACTTTCATTCTTCGATACCTTTTTTATAGCAGCACCTATTTTTTATGATATTATCTCTGCAAGGAAAGCTCTTGAATCTGGCTTGATTAACGTAAACTTCGTTACATCAGTGGGAAGAAAAAAGCGGTCATGTCTATCATCTGAAAAAATTTTTAAAAAAATGAGGGTCTTATTTTTATATGAAACTAAATAATAGGAAAAAGTTAGAGTTTGAGAATAAACTTTGAGTAAATAATTTAATTTAAAGCCTAAAATATTTCAAAAATATACGATATACTTCAGTTCTTTTATTTTAGTTTTATAATTATATTTTACTAATTAAGCACTAATCGCATCAAAGAAATAAATGTTAAATGAAACATGAACATGGAATGGAATCTGAGGGTTTTTTTCTCCTTCAAATTTTTCATAGGAAAGAAATTCTAGGTATGATAAATTTAAAACAAGCTTGATGCAAAAATATTTTTTAATATAAATCTTGTCAAATTCTTTCATTTTATTGCATGACATCTATTTTTTTCTATTCTTTTATTCATTCTAAGCTTTATGTTTTTTTCATGAAACCGAGATCATCAAGAAAAAATAAATTTTATATTATTAAAAAATTTCCCAATTTATTTTATTTCAACAATCTTAGAAAATTTCACAAAGAATGATAAAAAAATGCAATATAAATGACAGTATCAGAGTTTGTCATGTGATTTGTCTTTTATATATGGTGACTGGTTCTGGTCATTCAATATCAAAAGGAAACTATTAATACTTCCGCTTAAATAAGTCCTGTGACTTCCTGAATTTCTTCGTAATCACCGACTTAGTGACTGGCTATCGCTTAAGAGGGTGCTACATCTTGAAGAATAAAAGAAAACATCATGATTATTAAGGTATTTCATCAATTTCTTATTAACAAAATGCATCATTTTTGTGAAATTATCATTATATTTCGTAGTTTACTAGATGGATATTTAACTGATTTACTGAAGTTTTTAAAAATTTTGTGGTACTATTTTTTTCGTAAAAATATTATCTTTTTTAAAATTTTGTATTAGAATTTAAACTATTTCAATCCTAATTACTACATAATAAAATAATTTCAAATTTAATTAATTCAACTGAATAAATATCTTATTTATCTTATGAGAGAAGCTCTCTTGAAAAAGTAAAATAAATCATTTCTCGTATGATAAGGATTTTCTTTTGATAAGTTTGAATGAATAATATTATTATTTATATTCACAAACACATTAATGTTGTTCATAAAGCATAAATATGATTTTTATACCATTCTTATATATTAAATTAGTTACCTATCTACGCTTTACAGATAAAACAATTCTATTTGAAAAACTAAAAGAATGTTTGACAAAATCTATTAAAAATAGCTATTAAAGCAAATAGTTTCATGCAATCTATTTCGACTTTTTTCTAACTTTCACTGAAATAAAGCGTAATTAGTCATTTTTATGCCTATTTTTGATAAATTATGCAATTTATTATATTTTATTGTCGTATTCTTGTCTTTGGATATAAAATCCGAATTTTTCTTCAGTTTGTGTTTTATTGAATTTTATTTTCATTTCAATTTATACACAAACGTAAAAATAGTCATAACAGAGAATGTGACAATTTTTAATTAATTTAAGATAGGTACATGAAAGTAAATGCATAATGGCATGAACTTCCAATCATTTCAAAAACTTTTCAACTTAATTTATTCCAACAATATATTTATTTAAGTGCTTGAATAATATTTGGAGGCAAATGAGGTAAAAAATTTCATGTATTTATTTATTTGCCTTTATCTTTTCCCTAATGAACGTGCCTTGAACTGGTTTCGAATTATTATTTTCGTATGCTTTGTTTAATATATATGTCGGTGGCCAAAAGTTTTTTTTATTTATTAATTTTTTCTAGCAGAACAGCAAAAACATGTTATAAAAAGCCAAACCCTTTCAAGAAAAACAGAATTCTTTATATGGCACAGCTCAGTATGACGAAATATTGCCAATTGAATTCAGTATGACGAAATATTGCCAATACATTTAAATTTAATAAATTCATTGAATTTAATTAACAATTTTAAGTAAAAAATAACCAAATGTGACAAATGACCAAAAATGACAATAACCAAACGTGAGTTATCAAAAAATAATAACAATTTTATAAAAAAAATGGAAATTTAATAATAATTTTATATAGTCATCACTAAAAAATAATTAAATTATGCATGAAAATAATATTAATGATGCTTTTTTGCTTACTTTTCCAGATAGTGATACTTTTGATTGTTTGTGTTGTCATTTCAATAAGCAACGATGTGACAATACGCTGTGCTCATGAAACTGCTTGCAACTGTACTAAAGTTGCTTTAGAATGCAAGTGTCAAAGCGCTGAAATTATTGTATTACAGTCTTTTGCTAAGTACGACTGGAAGAAAGTTCTTGTGCAAGATTGCAATTTTGTGAAAGTTAGTCTTGGTGCATTTTTACACATGAATCTCGAAGAAGTTGTGTTTAGAAACATTAATAAATTGAAATTCCGCCCATTTGCATTTTCAGGTATCAAAACCATGGGTCGTTTTCGAATAGAAAACGTCAATGATTTAGATGTCGATTTATTCGGTATCAGTGGATTGTATGGTCTTGAAAGCGTTGCATTAATAAATGTGACAGCACCAAACCTATCAGAATTTGCAATTGCTGGAAGCAACGTAACTGTGTTCGAAATTGAAGGATCATCTTTAATTTTAGATTCTTTTAGCATCGTTGTGTGGTCTATGAACGACATTTACATCAGAAATACAAACATTCAAACTCACACGAATTCGTCTCTCATCATTCGGACCGCTGATAGAGTGCATTTCCAAAATTCAGTCTTTGCCACTCTAGCTGACAGTAGTATTGTGGTTCTTTGGACTGACCTTGTTGAAATGCTCAACTGCTCTTTTAAAAATCTACCACCAGCTTTCCTCTATGGTCACACAGATCATTTTAAATTTAATGATAATATTATTGATAACAGTGAAACAAATGCATTTCAGAAGTTTTTCGTCAGTCACACTGCAGAATTCAAAAACAACAAGTTTTTAGAAATGGAGCAGGATTCCATTTTTCCATGCCCTAACAATAATGTAACTGAAGTGATTCAAAAAATTTCCATAGAAGGAAATAAGTTCCACTGTGATTGTCGTTTGGCATGGTTATTTACAAGTAGAGAAATCTATTCGCCTATAATTCATTCAAGCATGTGCCACAATTATAAACAGGTTTCATTATCCCAAATGTTCAGATTTTTTTATTCTAATGAGACTTGTAAATTTTCTGGATTTGATTCAACTCAAATGTTAGAAAAAATGAATCATCAGTTACTTAAAGACGACACAGTTTCCAATAAATCACCGTTCTTACACATTGGGACTTTTATAAAGAGCTTCTTGATCAGCGTATTTATTGTGTGTTTAATGAAAGCTACCAGAACTGTTTAATTTATATACATTTCCAACTTATGTATTTTTCAAATATATTACTATTGAATTTTCTAATTTTTAATAAAATTTTCATCTGTTTACTATTTTAATATGTTTCTGGAGATAATTATAATGAGTAATTACAGAGTGTATCAACACTTATTATCTATCTTATAAAGGAAAGGGTTTTCGAATCAAACAGGATAAAAGATAGCAAGTTCTTTATTCTACACGATGATATCAGTGACTTACCAATGGGAAGCTGGGAGATTGTAGATACCCCCTAACCCTACGTATGATATTTATGTGTTTATATTGTTTCATAAAATTTTAAATACATTAAGGAAGAAAAAAATGATACTTTACTCTTGACTCCATTTACTTTTGCATGATCAAGCTGCATTATATCACTGGTGGCATTTCAGTGTAGGGTTAATCTGTATGGCTGAATATATAGTTTCCAGAAAGCTATCGATGGATATATCTTTATAGCTCAAACCCATTGTCTTTTGGAATATATATTTGTTGTTGAAGAAAATACATTCACAATTTTAAAATACTTAAAAGAACTCCAAGCAATATCTCCTTTATGAAAAATATTTAAGTGTCAATTTTCCACTTGAACAATTTTTTTAAAGTGTCCTGATATTATCAAACATCAAAAACACTGATCTATAGTTTTGAAAGTACACATACTGTTTCATGAAAGCATGATGCATATATATTCATCTCTCTGCATACAAGCAGGTGAAATGGACTAAGTCATTGAAATTTCGCATCCCTTGAGAATTGATCAATCTCTCATCAAGGTAATTTTCCTCCACTGTTTTATTAATTTTCCTATTCATGACAACTAAGTTCAATGCAAACAAGATATATAAGAATTAACTCCCAGAAGTGTCAAATGACTAGTTGCTGAATTATATTTGTTTATATTTGTTGCTAATTTGAATTATATCAGTTTAAAAAAATCTGAAAAATATATGTCTTAAAAGGCTGTCTTAAGATTTCAATAGGCCATAATCTGAAGATAACAATTAGATAATAACACATCTTTTACCTGCTTTAAGAAACTTAAAAAAGTGTTTAATGTCAGTGTCAGCAACATAACAAGAATTTCAAATTTAACCGTTTGCAATCACCTTAATATTTTATTAAATAAATAAATAGTCTCAAGATAGATTGTAATTTTTGATACACCCAGTATGCTTGAAAGGAAGAACGAAAAGTTTTTGTAGAAATGCACGGTTATAATTTAATAAAATTGCATCCTCAAAATTGAAACAGTTAATAGGAAGGAGAGATTCTCATTGAGATTGTAGGTTAAAATGTATATTGAAGAAGAGATTTAAAAAAATGCCCATTACTTACTTCTACTAATACCTATTTTAGCTCAGTCAAATAGTCTAAATTAATAAACTTTTCTGCTTTTGCAAAATTGAAAATTTTTAAGTTTTACAAGACGTTAACAAGAAATGGCATGAAACCAATAATAAATAAGAGGAATTCTTCATTAGTCTCAAAAATATCTATCTGGTTATGATAACGTCAACAATATCCAGAGAAACTTTGACAAATGTTTTATATTTATATTTATATTGTTTGCTATGTACAAAAACCTTGAAGTACTTTTTTCTCAAACTCTATATGATTTTTTAAATCAATATCTGATTTATATGCTTGTAGTGTAATTTCATCCACGAATGCAAAAAAAATATAAATTCAGGATTTAGAATGTAATAAAGAGCAACAAGAAAAAAAATGAAAACAAAATAACCAATCTTTTATTTTTACGTAATTCTATATTATCATATATTAAATGTTTGTGTATGTAAAAAGCATTCAAATGTACTCAGACTCTAAATGATAAAATCCTAATAATTACAATTAAATCATTTTGCACAATCTAGCCAGCGAATTAGTGAAATTACTGAGATTGAATATAAAATTGTGTAAAATAGAATATTCGGAAAACGTAAAAAAGTCACACAAAAAAGAGAAAAATAAAATGTGTTCTTTGCATAATTATGTGTCTTTAAGAAATGTCTCATATATTTCAGAATAAGTTATAAGGTACATGTTGGTTTAGCAATATATAGATTTAAGAGGTAAAAACTTCTCATTTAGTTGAATATCATCAAATAGTTTTGGAATGTAAGGCAATATTTGCAATATATTTCAAAAATTTCAGCTTTTTAATTATTTTTACTGATTGTTATTATTATGATACTATTACTTATTTATCATTTTAAATACTTTAATCAAAACGTACTTTTAAAAAAGAAAGTACCAAAAACATTTTGTTAATTTATAAAATTCTTCAAGCTAAAAAAAGTTTTTTTTATGTTGTTGCGATTTCATCAAAAATATAATCTGTTTTGAGAATTACTTTTAAATAATTGAAGTTCTATTTTGGAAGTAAACAGAAAATAATAAACATAGAATCACTACATGTTACTCTGATATTAATATTCCAAAATACTTTATTCATATATCCAAACTGCAGTAAGGTTTGCTTTTTAGCTTTATGAATAAATTACAGTTCTTCAGAAATTTGAAAATATTGAAATAATATTGGATCAATGAAATTCAAAGCCCATGGCTGGAAATGTGGGAATTCTTTCATTTTACTGTCTTTTATTTATGATTATGTATTTGAATCTCTCTCATTTATGTAAATAATGTGAAATTGTTTGTATTTAAGAATAATCAATAAATATTGAAAATGAAAACCATGTTTCGATTGCTTTACTATGAGACTCTTTATCAATTCTTCTGCTTCTGATTCTTCATCAAAAACTTCATTAATTTTTTAACAGTAAACTTGGTAAGAAGTGGATCTAAGAAAAACTTTTTTATAATTCTTGAATAATTATAAAAACATGTATAATATGCTGAAAATTCAAAAAATAATAATAATAACTGCTTTTCAAACTTGTTTTTACATTAATGAGAAGAAAAATATTTTTTGAATGTTTTTTTTTTTCCTATCTGCATTTTATCAAGAAAAGAACACTCACAATCAGACATTTTAGGTATTTAATAAGCTACAATAAGGGCAAGAAAAATATTTTGATTTATTTTTTCTTTCTGTATCAGGAAAATGATATGCACAATCAATCATTCATGATAATATTTTTTTTAGATGTTTAATAAGATACCATAATGGGAAGATAAATAAATATATATTTTTCTTTTTGAATCTTATCAAGAAAACGACACCCACAATCAGGCATTGATGTTAATAATTTTTTTTAAGTTTTTAGTAAGCACGCCAATGAATTTACAAAACTAGATACAATATTTGATTTAATGATTTATTATTTCATATATTGCTTTAAAGGGAAACTAGGTGAGGGGTTATTTAATTTTATCACCAATTTAAATCTGTTGCTCTCACGATTCTTGCCATAAGATTATAGATTTTCATTTATATTATTTTATACTGATGTGGCTTCATCTCTTTCTACACCTTTAATTATAATCAGCTATTAGAAATTTTTAATATGTTTATTTCTGATATTGTTACTGGTCATTGAAAACTTAATATTAAATTATATAAAATAAATCTTTTGTCCAAAGCAGATTTTTTTTTTTTTTTTTTTTTTTTTTTTTTTTTTTGCTAATATGAATAATGAGGAAAAATTTGACTTGGAAGGTAAAATCTCATTTTATTTACATAAAATATGATGCATAGAATACAAAGAGTAGTATAGATGAATATCTTATTTAGAGACCAACATAAGTGATATTATTTGTTCTTCATTGTATGATAAATACATTATTTAAACAGTGTTGACATAAAATAAATCGAGTGAAATTAATAAAGAGTGAAAATACTACTACATATGAGACTAGCTTTTGAGAATAATCACACACTTTTGTATGTTATAAAATATTAATATTCATTAAGAATGTAAACAATCAATCAACAGAAAGTTTATAAAAATTGCTTAGTTGATGAAATTGCGAATTCATTTAGTCACGTTTCCAGATGTGACTTTTTGGCATTTAAAAAAAATTAATAGTTTGAAACAGCATATAAAAGTCCAAATGAATAATATAAAATGAATTCGATCTACAAACAGTTAAATATGCAATAAAAATAAAATAAAATGTTAATCATATGTGCATAGTTTGGTTATATATATATATATATATATATATATATATAATTACATTTTTCAAGTGCAATCAAATGTAAGTAAATGCTTTTAAAGAAAATTTAACAATAAATATACAATTTATTAAGGATTTTCACTATTTTGTCTGTATACGCCTTGTAGAGATACTGTGGAAAACAGCTCATCATTCGGTTTCTTGTTAAATATATCAGTGGCACTTTTTCGTCTCATAGATGCGACTTCGACCAATGGCAAAGATGATAAACATACATCTTTTGCCGCCTGTTATGAGAAAAGTTCGCATATTTTTCAACAAATCAACAAAGATGTTTTGAGTTCGAATAAAATGATCTAAATTGTAATCACAAACTTATAGTTTCAAAGTGAGCTTTTAATTTTAATAGTTATCTAAAAGCAATATATATTTTTAAATAATGTTTGAATGTATTGTGAGCATTTTATAACACACTTGCCCAGGCATCTAAGAGTAATAGTAGAATATTTAGACGTCATTTACTTAATAAATGGCAAGTTTGAATAAATCATTTGCATTAATATAATTTTAGTGCAATAATTTATTAAAATTAATTCTTATCTGATTAGAATTTTTTCAAATCTTTGGTTGAATATTATAATAAATATTAGGTGAATATGTGAACAAATGAAATTATTAAAAATCATTATGATAAAGAGAAATTATTACAATTTTTTAAGTTTTAAAAAATCAACTATATGTTAAATATACTGCAAATAGTGATCATGATATTAAAACTTACCACAACTTCTTTTGTGCTACATTTCCACAAATTATAAAAGAATGGAGTCATTAATTTCTTTTCTATGCTGTGTTTGTCATTCCCTGATTGAAAGAAAAATATTCATATTATATATACATAAAGTTTTAGAAATATTTTTATTGAAGGCCTTCAAACTAATTATGCATTAATTATACAAACATAAATAGAAATACAATCATAAATAACAATATAATTTTTTTTCAGAATTCTGATAGTCTTAAAATCGTTAACGAATAACTATTCTAGTGAATATTTTTCTTCATATATTAGTCTACTGTTATTGATTCAAAAATTTGTAATATAAATTTATCTGTTTCGTATTTTTCAAGAACTTTTTAAGTGTGTAAGCTATAGTATTTATTAATTTGTTGAATTTAAGTTCCTTACTGTAAAGAAATACCAAAGATTTCATAACCAAATTCACATGGAATGATGAGCCAAGAAATATAAAAAGCTTTTAATGTTAAAAGGAGAAAAAAGTAAACTATGATCTTTAAAAGTATATTCCACTTTTACGTACAGAAAATTATTCTTTAGTCCAGAGACAAACTTATAAAGCGAATAAGGCATACGAGAGCAAGCATTTTTTACAATACAATATGTAATATGGGGAAATAGCGCTGTTTTCTAGAGAAATAAATAAACAAAATACGTCAGGAAAATTGTACAATAGTCATTAAGTAGAATATAAATCTCCAACAATCGTGAACATCTCTTAGATAGGTAAGTTTAACGATTATTTATTTTAAGTACTCCAAAGACTTAAGGCTAGCTGATAGTAGAAAGACTCATTGCAGATACAAATTACCTTCTGTATTTGCAATGTTGTTTTCAAATTATTATCTTATTATTGATACTAGTGTGCTATTGACCTGTTGGGAATTTGCTTTCTTATATTCCCAGAAACGTCGATTGTCCACTTTGTTAGATTTATCCACTTTATTTTTCTTAACTCAATTGTAAAGATATCTCTATATATGCTATCCTTTATCAAAGCTGTAGAAATTATTTTGCGTACCAGATTTCCCTAAATCAATTTATGAACTACTGAATTACTTTACATATACTTCGAAAAAAAAGAAACTCTTGCAAAGCATACTATTTTTTATAGCTTTAGCAGATAAAACATTTCATCTGTGTTCTGTCAATTGTCTAATTGTTCTTTCATCCTGAGTAATAAATTTGCAATAAGTAAAAATATTAAGCCACTGTTTAAATGTATGACGATTGTAAAATTATTTTGGAAACACCTTAACACAAATAATTAATTTCTTTAAATAAGAATTAATCTCTAAAAAAAAGAAGGGAACTGCAGAAACATACAGGTCTTTATCACCGCAACACTATTTTTAATTGTTCTCAATTCTATAACATTTTTTTCTAACTTGTGATTTACCTAGGCTTTTCATGTAATGAAAGTAAAAAATAAATAAAATTTCTATGCTTCATGGTTTACTAAATATTGAAGAGTAGCTTACCAACAAACAGAGATATCAATATACCGACTACAATAACTACGATAAAACCAATGCCGCTGTACCACAGGTATGACAGTCGGTAGAGTGGGAGTACATAGTCACTACTAAAAGACAAATGTGTAAATAAACTTTGCAGATAAAGTGAAAAAAAAACTAAAATAAGCTCATTTATCCAAATTCTTGCTTAGCTGCGTTATGTTCACATTAATGATAAATCAAATTACTGTACGTAGTTAGTGAATATATTATCAAAATGATCGAAAATTGCCACCAAAAATTATCATTTTAAATTAAGAATAACATTAATTTATACTTTTCTCTTTCATTATACTTCAAGTAATTATGGTGATAATATGCTATTCATGAAATATCTAATATATACGAATTCTGCTAAAATGGAAAAAAATAATATTTTTAATTAGCAAATAAATTTTTCCAGCAGGAATTTCTCATGAAAAATTTCAAATAGAAATGCTATGAAAATGTGTTTTATTTGCTTAAGTGTCTCGTAAAATCTGAAATTCAGGTTTGAACCTAGTCTCGGGAGCAAAAGGAAGTACATCAGATAAATATATAAGTAGTAACTGAAAAACTAGACAAACAAAAATTTTAAAATAATTTTATGAGAATATAGTAAGCTTGATCTACAATGAACCTGAGAAGAGCATTATAAATTAGTTTTCGTATTTTATTTCGAAATAAGTGCAATGATGAATGGATTTTTTAAATTGACACAATAAATTAGGAGCAAAATATCAAATCGCTTAACTTCTTTCGAATAAAATAAAGTGTTAATGTGCATGTTTCAAATCACTAGTGATTCAGTTAAACCAACTTTATATCTGTGCACTTATTTTTGCAAAGCATTTTCACTTCAAGAATAATTATAATTTAAAAACTGTAAATATTTTACCTGTCAAATATAACTGAGGGTGCAGATGTTGCATTTGTAAATGATTGAGTTACATTAAAGTAAAGCTCTTGGCAAGAGTCTACAGAAAGGGGAGATGTTTCAAGGGGCCTCTTATATAAAATTGATCCAACACAAATCCATATACAAACTCCAAGACCACTGATTAGTCCAGAGATGGCGGCCTGAAAATATGTTATTTCGAAACAGATACATAAATAAAGTACTAAAATAAAATTTAAGAACAAATGGAGAGTAATAATGCTCAAAAATTAGTTAAAAATTCCTTACAAATTTTTTCCAGTCAAAATTTTGACAAAATCCTAAAGCTGTTTTATTTTTGAGAAAAATATGATATTCTTTATAGCCTTAGGCATAAACTTTGGAGTCAAACCATCATATTAACAAAACCTGAGAGGCATTAAAACAGATCAAATTATACATTCTTTATCATTAAGATCGTGGCACTAATTACAATTTAAAATTAAAAATTCGATACATAGAAGCTATATTACAGTGAATTTTCACATAAATCTTCAATAGACATTTTTATTAATTACAGGATATATCCACATGAGTTTGGATGGTTTGTGAAACACAAGCCCCATTGACCATCCAAAGACGTGTGACTTTATTAAGTAAATGTCTTGGCAATTTTAGAATTGTAGTCCCATATTAAGTTAATCTTAAACGATAGATAAGTCATTTTATTACCATTTTCGCCCAAGTTTGGCTTATTTCAACTACTATTTTTAAAAATATCATCTGAAAGAACTCCACACGTTGACATATCTAATTATCTCGCTAAAAGAATTTACACTACCCAAAATGTAAAGGATGCCTACTATCTTTCTTCCGTAGGTTACTAAACGCGGCTTATTGATATTGCAAATTAAACAGGAGTTGGCGAGCCTCACGAAATCAATTTCTTCTGAATACCGATGACCTAATATCGAGACTTAATTAAGTTCTAGGATACTGCTTTTCTCTTCAATGCCTACTTTTTTTAATAACATATTTTGCTACAAAAACGCTGTGTGCAATCTACAACCAATTAGAAGCTTGCTTATTTATTGCTGTATGTATTGTGATACGAAATGATTTGTATCAGCAACAAGGAGAAACATGAGAAGGTATTGGATTAGCAGATTTCAATGTAATATATAAAAATGTATTGCGTTTGCACATTAATGTTTTTAGCTTCCGGCTAGCAAAATTCTTTTACTCATGTAATGTTAGAGTTTCATTTTCGACAAGTAATTAATCAGTAGGACTTCTAATTATTCTAAACTTTCTGAAGATTATTTTCTTTCCTTAATGTAATATTTTATTTGCATAATAGTAGTTGATACTAGATGTATGCCATCGTATTTACTAGAATATGTGATTTCCCTGACATTTGAAAGAATATCAAAAATTAACGACGTGAATAGGAGCAAAGAATTTTCCATTTCACCTATTAGCTTTTTCATCTCAGTCGAATTCCCTGCTCTATTTGCTTTTCGCGTTTAGTTTAAAGGCTAAGTGACTGAGAGATTGCCCATCTTTTAAAAATTCTCTGCGTACATGCCAATATTTGAAAGCAAGGCTTACTTCTTTTGAATTAGATTATTCCATCATCTTAAATATATAAAATTTTAATTTTCGATTTTAATCAATGAAGAATACTCCAATAAAAGTACTTACAAAAGCAGATGGCCAAGGAAAGAACATTCCAAGTGTGTATACGCCTAAAATGGGACCACCTAAAGCACCAGTAATACTTAAAGCTGCCTAAAATATGATAAATCAATGAGTAAGAGGTTTAGATTGTCTTTGTACAGATAAATGTACAGAAGTTTTGTATTTGTACAGAAGTTAAAAATTACTTTATTAAAAAAAATTATTTTTGTAAAGATAAATCATTAAAATTATATTTCTTCAAAGCAATAAATCACATATTTCTCCAAAACATTGAAATCGTATACATTTCCAAAACAATAAAATTCAAGTAAAATCACTAAGCTGGTGAAATTCTATTCCCTAAGAATACACGCTTACCTGCAATACCGTTCCAGTCATATTTTGAACAAGGACCACGAGTACAATTGCGACTACTCCATAAATGAGAGCTGAAATTTAAAGTGATTTTCAGAGAAAGATAAATAAAAAAAAACCAAGATTGAGCTCATATCTTAATTATTTCGCTTTTAGAAATAAGTATAATTAAATTATTGATAGAGAAATTAGTGGTGGTGGTCAAACAAATGGTCTTTGAATTTCATAAGGATTGTTTTATAATATTCTGTTAAAAAATCTTTTTAGCAAAAACAATGATCAAATTCTATTGCAGTTTCTCTCATTAGTATTTATCCAACATAAAATGAAACATAGTTATATATATAATCAAACAAAAACTTTAGATTTAATCAGAAAAATTCTTCCACCGTTAGATAAATATTTCAATACATTGAGTGTAATCGTAAATGCTTCAAATGTATCACTACTATGCAGTCGTGTTTTTTAATACATAAACTTACCAAGAAGTTTGGCTGTTCTGGTAGCCCATAATTCATTCATGTTTGGGGCTATATAGCTTCGAACTAGATCTTCAAGTGTATTTGCAGACAAAGAATTTAGAGAAGATGACAATGTGCTACAAAGGAATAAAAAAACCGTTTTAGAAGTGAAGTTAGAAGAAGAAAAATAGTAGTTTCTTCTAAAATTTAATTTATTTCTTTAGAGAGGTCATTCTTGTATTTAATCTTTTAAAAATGAGGTTTAAAACCCTTACATAATCACAAAAACTTATAATAATATTAATTTTTTTATGGAATAGTTGAACAATTATGTATTTATATGAATAGTAGTTTTATAATAATTTTTAATTTTTCTATTTCACTGTCAATAATTTTTTTAAAGAAATTTAAATATTAATTACGTACTCGTATATTTCGAAGCTAAAAACCCTATAAGTTACAATAGGATAAAATAATTAAAATGTGACATAATACAAATATACAACTCAACAAAAATATTATTTTAGGGATGTAAATTAAAGCTTAGAAAATAATTTTCATCAATAAAAACTATTTTGCTTTATTTTACAGGCAAGTGGACCGAAATTATGTATTTTTGAATGGTAGAATATTATTACTTCTATTTAAAACAAAGTTATTGTTGACACAAAATGTTTTTGACTATGGAATTTGTATATTTTGTTTTAAAATATGTATAATTCCTTAAAAAATTGTTAATATAGTTTTTTATGTGACGTTTTCCAACATAAACAGTAACTATTGGGAAATTCATGCAACAGAAGATCCGAGAAATTTAGGTATTGTCTTTTCCCATCGATAGTGCATACTAGATAAATGATAATTGCATAAGTTTCCTTATACAAAAAATGCAAAAAGGAAAATAAAATCGTCCTGTAACAAATAATTATTAAATAACATTTACATTCTTGAGTTATAGGTAAAAACTTCTAAATGAAAAAATGCTATTAATGACGTAAACATTCGTATGTTGTGTCGTTTGTATCAATTAATGTATTGCTGAAAAATTGAAAAAGCTATGAAATTATCAATTTCATTGTCAATCAACGGCCGTCTCGCGGAACCGTCGTATATTTATTCTCGGAACTGTCTTTAAAATATTCAAAAATAGCCAAAAATGATGACAAAACGTTATAATTTATTAAGGATTTGAACTCTGAAAAGTGAGAGGTTTGCATTTGGTTTGTTTAACAATTCACTCCCTAATAAACTCGTTAAATGATAAGTACCTAATCATCTAAAATCTTCCAAACTTTCATTATAAATTAAAATATTAATCTGCCAAGAATATTTTATTACATATGAAAACATATGGAGATTCCATATAAATTTAGACTTCAGAATTTACTATCAATGAGATTATTGATTCAAACAATATGAAATATAATTTTTTACACTATTCAAAGCATTTCTCTCAATTGAAAGAATGTTAATATCTGTAACCCAATAGCTAATGTAACATTTAGATATTGGGTCCCGATTAGATTCAAAACCATGTATTATTTTCAGAACAACAATATCAAATTTCGTGTTGCGAAAGTTATAGTTGAATTAAAATTTTGAATTCCTTAAAAATGATAGTATCACTATAGACAATTTGAAATTTAATAAAATTATTATGTAATATATAATACCTTAAAGCACCACTGAAAATTCCGGAGACAAATAATCCTGGTAGGCCTGGTAAAAACCCAAGATATTCCATAACAAAAAGTGGAAATATCTGGAGGGAAAGAAACACTGTGTTAGAAGAAGGATTGTCAATTTCATAGCTACCTGAATTACAACTTATAAAAAAATACCTGATTCGGTGTGGTAACTTGTTTCGTTTTGATTGGATCGCAAGTTGAGTAATTTGCATAAATAATAAGACCAACTAAAATCGTCAAGGTAACGGTTATTATATTTCCTGGAAGATTCAACCATATAACCCTAGAAAAAATATAATATATTGAAATACTAATCAATTCAAACAAAATACATTTTTAATAATAATGGTTAATCATATTTGGTTAGAAAAATTGATGTATACAAATATTTGAGTATAGAACAGGATGAAATTCTTTTTATGAAAATAATTATTGAATAATTATTTAACTTATTTTCTTATTATACTTTATTTATTTATTACTTATTTAAAATAATTCTTCACATTACTTTCTTATAAAAAAAATTTCCAGTCAAAGGACTATCGAT
The DNA here is from genome assembly GCA_026543055.1 of Argiope trifasciata. Lineage (NCBI taxonomy): Eukaryota > Metazoa > Arthropoda > Arachnida > Araneae > Araneidae > Argiope > Argiope trifasciata. Next base: position 55,616 of record JAPMOQ010038391.1, read on the forward strand.
AAATTTAAATTTTTAATAAAAATACTGCTGATATGCTTGCAGTTATTAAAGCACTAATAATCCGAAATGGAAGTGTAATCTACGAATCAAAGTTATTAGAAATCTATAAGGCAAAACAGTTTTGTTTTAAACTTAAAATATGCCCGATTTATTTTTTAGTATTGTGAAATTATGAATATTTATATCTACAGACTGAAAATTTCAATGACTTTTAAATTAAAATCCATTTTAAGAGCTAAACAGATAAAAAAATTCATGGCATTTTTAACTGTTAGCAACATTACATGGATTCCTGGACGGGACCTAGAAACGATTCCCCGTAATACTTTTCCTATAATGTTAAGCAAGAAACGTGTTGTTTTTGAAAACTTATATTTTTTTTCAAAAATTTATTTTTTGGCCAATAACTTCGAGAAGAGCGACAGTACTGGAAAAAAAGAAAGCGACGTGAACAATGTACAGTCGTCAAATATATGAGTAATCTACCAAAATTCATGCATGTATACTGTTTTTATTCCTTTATTACTAAGTACTGATATCACATTTCCTCTGAAAAAACAACAACCGTGAACTGCAAATGCGATTTCAAACTCTCTCGTATTTTTACTGCAGTGTTTGCATTGCCGTTCTGAAGAGGATAAGTTCTTAGTACAACATTTCGATAAAATTTGCTAATTACCAAATGAAAGAACAGAGCAAGAAAAGCAAATAGTCGAAAATAATGAAAATTTAATAACTTACACTCTTGCTTTCTTTAGAGTAGGTATTGTTAGAGATCGCTGAACCATGGCTTGATTTACTGCATAAATACTTAGCCATGTAAAGAATCCCCCAATGGTGAGTGACCAAAACGTGTGTCTTACTGTTGGGTCTGGATTAAAGCTGGAAATATTGAAACATAAATACAAAACTTCAGTAGTATCTTTCTTAAAATGAAACATGATAAAAGATCTTTGTCAAGATTAAGAATATGTTTGTGTATTTGCTAAATTAGAAACCTCTGGAGAACATTTTAATTTACTTTTCGAAATGCATTATTTTACTTTTGAAGATACTTTAAAAAACAAAATACATGAATTACTCTTCAAATATTTCCGATATCCAATATTTTGAATTTATTTATTAATTTGGAATATAATTACCATTTGAATTAAAGTGAATTTCATAATCTATCAATGTACAAACAGTCTGAAAATTCAAAGGAATTCGATGTTTTGACGCTATGTCAACTAATACTGAATAAAGAAAGTACATACTTAAATAATTCAGTCCTTTGACTACCTTGTGCCTTATTCCATACTTCTCCTATGCCACCAGCGTCCATCGTACCTTTAATTATGACTGTTATTAAAGCTCCAAATATGATGATGATTTGGAAAACATCAGTCCAAACTACAGCCTTAATGCCACCCTATATTCAAGTGAGGAAATGAAAAATTAATGCTTTTATTATTTATTATTAACTTTAAAATTCTTATTTATTCACTTAACTGATTGTTGATAAAACGGTTTTTTCTTTCTTTCTTTCTTTTTCTTTTCTTTTTTTTTTTTCTTTTTTTTTTTTTTTTTTGTTTATCCAAAACAGCTCTAAAGGAACAGATTTTCATTTGAAAGTGTTTAAAAAACTGTTACAAAGAAATCCATTTTCATCTCTGTTTTTGCATAAAATGTACACATATACTTAAGAATATGCGAGAAGACCGAGTGGGAGGAGTACTATATAAGTACTTAAATATGTCATAAAACTGGCCTTAGAAACTCTACATCTTAAAGAAATATTTTTTTTCCTGAATTCACACATATCATAATTTCTAAAAAAAATCATATGCAAATTTCCGAGTGTTTGAGTCTAGTTGGCAGCTATTTGTAAAATTAATGCAGACAATTTAAACAAAAAAGTTTTTCCTTGACATTAAGTTTACAATCAAGATTTTTAATATCGCTATTTGCATAATATTTGTACTTGTTCTCGATAAAAGAGACATCTTAGAATATTGCCTTCTTCTATATTGAATTCTCACTGAAAGTTGCAGATCTGGAACGATTCGTGGAAAGATATTGAATTGAATTTTTTAAACTAAACACCCATCATATGTGCTAAGGCATATGATATCTGTAATTATATAATGAAGTGAACCATTAGTTATTAGACATTGATAGAATTGAACTAAAATAAACAGATGGAATGTTTAGTAGATATATTCTTAAGTCCTTAGGTATTTATCATATATAACGTTATAATATTAATAAATTATATTCAACTATTATAAAAATGTTTAGCACTACAAGTAAATTCAAAGGGAAGAAGATAAGCTTAAGTAACGCAACATGAGATTGAACGCAAGGATCGTTTGCTGAAGACTAAAAATTTGATTTAAATACCAAAATTTCAGAAATCGCTCAATTTTACTTTCACGAATAAATGAAGAAATTTAAAATGTGTGACAATTCACGATAAAGTTGCAAGATAACATTGCAGTAGAGCCATCAAGGTTTTCTTGTTTGATAAAAATAAAAAACATTCAGCCAGAAAAGAACCAGAGAAGATTTGCATTCTGGCGGCGTTACATTAGCAGTTAAGTACGTCATCAACGTTTTCAGCTGATTTATAAAGATGAAATACTAATTTGAAAAATTAATGAGAATAGTAACGCTCGAAAGAACAAATATATTTCTGAACCTGAAATTAACCTTTCTGCATGAAATATTTTCTAATGCAGTGAAGACTTCGATACTTCAGAAATATTAAGATGCATGGCGAATTGAAATTAAATGCATGATGAGATTTCATCTCTGGACCAGTTCGGCAACACCTTAAAACTTGACCTGTTTGAAAATCTTAATCACTTCTTAATTAGAAGAAAGACACGTTAAGAAATTTTTTAAGTATATATAGGTAAGTTTTATCATTATTTCATCTGCATATATAGAGATAACTTTTGTAACGGAAAACTGCAAAAATGCAGTTTAATAAATAACTCTCATTTTATGTCCATTATGTATTTATTTACCAGAGAAATATTGCAAATTTCTTTTTTTATATGTGCTTTAATTTCCTTCTTTATATCTGTTGTTCTAATTATATCTTCTGCAAAAAAGTGTTGTATTGCAGGTTTTATTGAATTAGCTTTCCAATAGAGCACAATAATTTTATGTTTTCAATGCCAAAAATGTGATGATACAGGTGATAAAAATATTTTTCCCAAACAGTTCTGGGCACAAATGTTCTAAGTTCTTTTCAGGTAATTATTGCGAATATAATGGTATTAAAAGTGTAATTGCAATTATAAAAGTTGTGATATCTTGAAAAATATTTTATTTATTGAAACAGAATGCTGCACACACATGCTCAATGTTATTAAACAACTAACAATAAAATAAGGAAAAGATGAAATTTTTTAAAGTTTTCAAATAATAATAAATATAACCAGATTTATTTATCTAATATTTTAAATATCCTACTCTAATAAAGAATGTTTGCCATTTCACACAGCTTTGCTAGTGTTACAACAAATCATCAAGTCGAAAATGAAGTCGTTTATTAGCTCTTGTGGCGTCTAGCTGAGAGAATGCTTAATGTGATCTTGAATATGCTAGAAGATGATTGACGCAGTGTATTGACATAGTTCTTTACATAGTTCTCTAAATATGTAGTATGAGATATTTAATGAAAATTTCATATTTCATAAAACTTCCTCACCGTTAATACTATAACTCAAAACCGAACAGGGATAATTTCTTAAAAATGACAATATGGATATCAAATAAAAGGGGATAAAATTTTTGCAGATGGATAGATACTTTTTCAGTTAATGATTTTTTTTACAAAATTCAGTTGTAAATTAGAGGGGGGGGGGAGGAGAAAGAAAAAGTACAAAGAAAGTTAAGGTTGTGGAGTTAGAATTTTGATAGAGTGTAAGTCATTTTGGTCAAATTTCAATAAAAATTTGCAAAAAATGTCCCTGCTTTTCAAAAACTATTATATTGAAAAAAGATTTTAATTATTTCTGTGTTTATAATTGGCAATGAATCAAAAATATTTAAAAATTCAATTTAATAAATCTAAAATTTGATTTTAAAATTTTTCAAAACTTTTTTAACGTATTCAGTTACTTCAAATCATTTTTCCTGCAATCATTCCGTGATGGGAACACTTACAAATAACCACATACCTATATACAAAAATTTCAAGAGAAAATTAACCATTATCATGTTTCCTTCAATACTTCTTTTGAAACATTTCAAAAGCACATAATGTAACTAATACCCTCGCGTTATAATGTCGATATCTAAATTATATTAGACTCCAATTTAAAAATATAAAGTATAGTACCTCAAACAATCAAGAAAATTGAATGATCGTACACAATATATTTGTATTAATCGGAAACTTCAGAAAATAATTATGTCTGCGTGTTAAAGTTATAAATATTTTCAAATTATCTATATGCTTAAACAGAACCCAAAAGAGTGATAAATTCTAAAAAATTAAAAATTTTTAACATTTTATAGATAATAAAATATCTTACTATTGTTGTGTAGAAGGTGCACACCAATCCTATAGACAGAATGCAGACCCATAGATGAAGACCTGTAACTATATTGAAAGCAAGAAAAATTGATTCTATAATATTCTATATATATTGTTATTTTTCTTTAATAATGCAAATAAAATGCAAAATTTGAAAATTTGATTCAGGAAATGTAAGCATTTTCGACATACCTTGAGAAAGCACAAGAGACGGAGCGTAGATAACGAAAGCAACGTAAAGCAGCTGAAGATTTTAGAAATAAAAAATCTCAATAAATAAACTTTATTTTCTTAATTTTATAAATAAGGAAATAAGTCTAAAATATAATTCTTACCTGGGATATGGTTGAGATGACGAAACATACTGTTCTGACGAATCTGTTGAATCTTTTCTCTAAGTACTAAATGAAAAATAAACTTACTTACATTTAATATTCCTTTAATAGCAATGATCTTGATTTTCATTTAATTGCAGTAATAATGGAAAAGCATACGTAAGAAAAACCCAATCAGATGGAGTGTTTTATGAGGTAATGTGCAAAATTTAAGTATGAAGTTGTAGACTATGACAAACATTTTTAATAATTAGGAATATTGTTAAGAAGTTTGATCCATAAATGCGATTAATGACTGCTAAAAAGCGTTATTCTCAGACTTCTAAGAGAACATGAGATAAGTTAGTTTCAGTCAAGGTCGTTGCAGAGGAAAGAAGCATCGATGACAATAATACAAGTATGCTTTTCATGATTCAGTCAAAGAATACCCAATATGTCTGTAGAGAGACCTATGCTCTGGTTTCTCTTCAAAATCGTGCTAATCTTTCGCCTTTTTTAAATGTAGAGAGACCTTTTCATGGCAGTCCTCACTCCTTTGGAGAAATATGAAATTTTTTGCTTGTGGCCTACAATAATGGACATTAACCTTGTTGTCAGGGCTCCTACAAATGACAACAAATGCCTCTAAGTTTTCAAGGATATAAAAATCCAACTATTCACAATGCGAAAGCCACGCTGAATGAATTCAAAGAAACGTTTCTCTTTATGGCTTATTGTAGAAAAGCGTGTTTTTAGAAATTAATAAATTTATTACCGATACCTGAGTATTTTCCCTATATGACGATCATATTGCTTAACGTTGTGTTTCCAGGTTAAATTCAGATAGATTCACATTCTATTTGGAAGCCCCTAAAGAGTTTTTCTAAGTTAAATTTCGTAACTTTGAATGCCGGTTAAACAACAAGGATGAAATCAGATCTGGCACTGCACCTGTAAACTTCTGCACATCACTAACAGGAGGACACTTGACACAAGACATCAGATTTAACTTACACTTGGCTAGCGTCAGAATGGATCTTTAATGGAATCCAGCTTCAAACTTGGAACCCTTTGGCCCTGAAGCTGAGACATGATCACTAGGTCAACACTATTTGGATGCATTTCTGGATAAAACTTACAGGAGGATAACACTTTGTCATAGTCTGTTAGGCCTAATTCGCATAATTCTTAAGACGTGTTTAGTGAATACAGTAGTGTTTATTTAAGAAACAGCGAAATCATGTTCATGCTTATGTGGAATATCTTAAAAATGTGAACAAACATAAGATAAGGTATACTACTCCGACTGCAGAGTGCTCAGTATGAATAAGCGATAGAGCAAGGAAAATTTAAATTGTAATCTGATTTTTGTAGATTATATGAGATATTATAAATATCAAATAGAGATTTCCGCTTCTAATCACATGGTAGAATTAATTCTGCTGGAAGAACTCGTCCATAAATTCATTTTGAGGGTTTATTGATTTTAAAGATAATGCATCAAATGAGATCCAAAAATTTTCTGCTCATACAAAAAATATTCATACCACGACAATGACAAATAGGTACTCTTTAATATTGCAGAAGTGAAATATCTAAGCATCACAATCTAATAAAAGAAAACCTAGACCATTTTCTTTTTTTCTGATTATAAACTCAGATATTCTGAATCATAAGTATTATTACACATTTAGATAATATTTATGCAGTAACGACCGAATAGTGAAGATATTATTATTGAAATTATGTTTAAAAAGATGCTATTCATCTTTCATGAAAAATACGAATTTATAGACTTCGGCTTTTTAATAAGGTAGGAAAATTAAGCCTAAGATATTTTATGCTCATAAATGTACATAAAAAGGTTTTAGATACATACAATATTATATAAAAATATTTATAAAAATCTATGGTATATTTTGATTATATTCCCACTTCCTACACATGTAAATAAGATACCTCAGTCATTTTAACATCGCAGTGTCTTAAGTACCGAATTTTTATCTTTTAGGACAATATCTAAAACACTTTAAATGTTGATTTCTATTAATTTTCTTAAAATTCTGTTAGAAATCCTTCATTTTGTTTTAATGTGAACATTCGGTAAAACGAATATACTTTGATAGGAAGAAAGTCTAACTGCATATAACGGTGCAGCTAGATGTAAATATTTATGGTCTACATCGTTAGTAGACAGCTTGTTTAGTTAGTAAACTAAGTATCTGACTTTTTCTTCAAAAAAATACTTTGCCTTTGTAATGTAATGCTAAATTATAATTTAAAATCTTATTAAATACAAATTGTACTATATTATGAAAATTTTTATCAACATAAGTTTGCTTAGGGTATCTGGGCATTCTGAAAGAATTAACAAGTGGTATCTTTGTAATTACACCGATTTTCTACATTTCGTATTTCAGTGAACCATGTTTAGACTCTTGTACATAATCAGCAAATCCTAGTTACCTGTCACGCTTCTTTGATTAAGAAACGCTAGTTTCCTAACAGCTGTTTTACGGTTGTTGACACCAATTTTGCATAATGGATTATAATTTTGTTCCAATAAAATTTCTATTTCCTAATTTATTTATCAAATTTTAATTTTTTACTTTTAAATTTTGGTTATATATATATATATAAAATTAAAATTCAATAGTTTATTCTGTATTTTAAATTATGCACCTTTTCAAAAATAATAATAATAACCACATTTGCGGACATGTTTTTTCCCGATAAAGCTGCATTAATTTGAACTGCTGATAATACTGTACCAGTAAAACAATACAAATAAAACTATGTTGCATATAATTAATTAAAATATATTTGATAAATAAATGTAAGTAAATAATTTTTATTTTTTCATGCTTTGAAAATATTTTTATGATTTCAGGAAGATATATTTGTAATTGTTATCAAGAACATTTCTATTAATTAATTCGTAGTTGATGACGGGTTTTTAAAAAAATCATCTAAAAATTATTTTTGTGACCTCAGAAATGAAATAGGCCTGGTTGAATGATTCAAAAAACAAGCTTAGAGATTAACCAGATTTTACAAAAATTCTTTTTAAGGCTGCCAAAAATTAGAGACAACGGAAAATTTCACCGTAAAATGTTTTATGAAAATTCAAAAAAATATTTTAATAATAAAAATTTTCTTAAGACGCTTTAAAAAATGCATTAATATCTAATAATGAAATTCATAAAATTCCACCTGTGTTTGAGTTTTACAAATTAATAAGTGTTAAGATGAAAATTGGACTATATTAACAAATTTTAAGGCCTGTCTTAATCAATCATACATTAATAATAATGAAAAAAATTTGTACCTCATTCACGGATGATACTTGAAGCTTAAAAAACAATGGAGTGTAAATATGAGCTGCGACCGGAATCATGAAGCAGTATGAAATGTTGATTAGCCAGTATTGGATGCCAAATTGGTACGATTCAGCTGGAACTCCAAGTAACGTAATGGCAGAAACGAATGTAGCCAGCACAGACAATGCCACAGGTATGATTTTCATGTTTTTTCCACCGAATAAGAATTCTTTCGTTGTGCTTTGTTTAGAGCCAGTAATTGCATAAAAAACACCTATTCCTGTAGAAACACTTAGCATAGCTACACAAACAGCATAGTCCGCTGTGTCAAACCGCTTATTCATCTCCTTTTCTGACATGGTTGAATGTGTTTAATATCTATATAAAGAAATAGAAATTAAAAAGAAGTTATAATTATCACAGATTTCTGCAAATTTACGATCTTTATTTGAATAAATCTTTATAATAAGAGAATATAAGGATAGCTTTCTTTTAATTTTGAATGTCTTTTTTCCATTGATCTGAAAAAAGCTGTATAAAATTTTATTTTTTATCAATTAATCGATAACATGATTTAGTATGTTAATTTAACTATACAAACTTAATATGAAATAAATTTACTGTTATGAATTTTACCGAGTCATACTTTATTGCGATCACCTCTACAATAATTAGGGTATCTTTTACCACTAATGCAATGATGATTTTTCTATAAAATGACTCTATAAAAAGTTAAAAGGTTGTTGGTACTACTTTTAAGTTGAGGAGCAGTACTTCCCAATAATGCAAAATCGGAGGGTTATAGGCAAAATATGTAATAAAAATATAATTTCATATCATAATCTGCTGTTCATAATGTTCAATTTGATTGCTATTTGGAGATTGTGTTATCAACCTAATTAAAATAAAATTCTTCATGTTCCAGAAGCCTGTCCAGTATAATACTATTTATATAGCAGGATGTATAATTATCTTGTTGAAACTAGACATTATCGCTGAGATAAATAATCATCATTGTAGCATGTACTGTTACCCATGATAATTAACGATGTTTAGATATAACGTCTTATCAAGGCATTTCTAAACACCGAAGAAGCAAAACCCATGCTAAGAAAACATTCTCCAAATCATAATATTGTCTATGACATTTGAAGGGTTCGAGCAATGCAACTGGAGTTCATACTCCGAAGTTGTTAAGACCAAATTTTTATCTAGTCATCTGCATGGCATAGTAAAAAATATGATTTATGGTATTTCCAATGTTTGCACTCCTATGCGAATATGAGGAATTACGTCTTGTTCCTTGCAAGCATCAACGGTGTCTAAATTGACCAATTTCCATATGATGCACAATGCATTGTTAGGCAAAGAGTAAGCTCAGATATCCTTTGAGAAGATCTTTGGTTAATATTTACTGTTATAGTTTAGAAATTTCACCCAAACAATCACTAATCGGTTAAAATCACATGTTGTAAGTTGAAACTGAAATGATTTAAACCGATTTAATCGTTCAATGTTTTTACTTCAACTGACCTTGAATACAACAAACTCAGAGCTTCTACAATAAGTGCACGTTTAAAGTTTTATATCGCAATTCCCCTTTCATATATTCATAAGGAATTCGTCTCGATTACTGTCCCAGGAAATAAGATTTCTTTTTCTAAACCATCAAAGCTATAGCTGATTTGTCAAAAACAGGTGATCAAAAGAAAGTGGCTTCTATAGCATACTTCCAAAGGTATGAATGATCAGCTAAAAATACCAATGAAAAATTCTAAATCATCATAAGCTGCAGATACTGGCACTAAAATTTCATTAATTTTTCAAATTTTATCATACTAATATTAATATTTTTCCGTGTGTGTAGTATGAAAATAATACCCCTACCATCATCATAATATTATATATAGTTACTTTTTCTGTATATCGTATGTAAAAAACTTTTTTCTTAATAAATATTTCCACGTATATCCTTTAAACCAACAGGGAATCTTAGAGATTCCAAGTTTAGGGATATTCTGTGGAGAAAGAAAAAAATAATATGGATATATGTTATTAAACAAAATAAATGAAATGCTTCCGAATAATGCTTACCTTTTAAATTCTTCTAGATATATTTCTTGACTTTACGGAGCTTAAAATACTAGCTAAGTACAAAAATTCTGCATACGAAACTTTTTATATGCATGGGATTGTGGATCTACTAAAAATCCTGAAAAATTAAAACACACACACATACAGGTTTTATTTTATCACTACTAATTATATAATAGGAATACATTACGTCATATTAAGTATAATATTGTACTTTTTCATTTTTTAAGAAAGAGTTTTGCCATGAATTATCACATTTCAGGATTTTAAATTAATTTACCAGAATCTATAAATTTTATATCAATAAACTCATAAATTAAGCTGAATGAAATAACATAATGAAATGTGCATAATATTGGACAGTATTTTAAGTGTGACTCATAACAGATTAACTTTCTAAATTAGTTGTATTTTTCCCTATTGTAATTATTTCAAATCTCATTGAAAAGTATGTTAGATTTATTTCTGTATTGATTTAATGGGGCATTTTTTTATCATTTTATAACACAATGAAGCACAAAAAGAACTTTAGTATTGTTCATGAAAAAAAATTACTGTACCAATTTATGAAATAATACTTTTATAATAATTTCGAAAATATTTGAAAGAAATGTTATAGCAATTTTATTCCAAATTTACGTTATCTTGAATCTACTAACAACTGATTAACACTTTTGATTATGGTGATGATGCCGTATCCGTGTTTGAAGGGAAAGTGAGTGCAGTAGCTTCCAAATGTAAAGACTCGTGAGCATATAAAGGCCAGAACTCTGACTTCAAGCTCATATGAAGATAACACACATACATTTGCTTGCACAACCCCTTTTTACGGGTGGGGGAAATTCAAACGTTTCACAGATAGAATAAAGAGGAAGAATAACCAGGTCAGAACCAGGACGCTCAAATCACGGGGAAGACGCACTCCCCCTATGCCAGGACTCCGCAACAATTTTGATACCTATATAAATACAATAATGATAACAACAGACGTTTGTTATTTAAATCATTCACTGTTTTTATTACCTATCCTTCAAATATAAGTACTCACGTACCTTTCCTATTATCTTTGCTTGTACTTCAGTTAGTAAAGCAATGAAATAGATCATTTTAATCAATATGAAGCGTAAATTACAGCTTTACATAACACCATATTTTAACAGATCTAATATTATTCTAAGTATCAATTGTAAAAACTCATATGTTGGTGAACATATGAGTATATATACCTATATATAAAAATCCAAAATTCAAAAATCAAAATCAAAAATTATATATATATAAAATCAATTCCAATAATTGATAGAAAATGCGGAATGTTTGAATTCGTATTAAAATTTCGTTCATTATTTTTTACCATTAGAAAAAAAGGGATTCTATTTAAAAAAGATATTTTATCCGCCAGTCTTTATCTTATTCATTAACTTATCTCTTATCAGAACGATAAATGCATTCCCTATGCATTCTAGCTGTTCTCTAAGGCGCTTTTGGGAATGTCCTGTTTAAAGTAAATAAGTTCCAGTAAATTTCCAAATGGAGAATAAATGTCGCTAGTTAATGCTGAGCACAAATGCAACTGAGTACTTTTGCCATATGCCCAGAACTGATTTCCATAACGCCCTGTTCAGGAGGTTCTTTTTCTAAAAATATTCCCTTTTCTCAAAATCTTCACTTTTTTAAATTTGTATTTCTTTGGCACAACCGTACTACTTCCATTGTTTATTTTAAGCATACACAAAAATGTGCATATTTTTCAAAAAATGCAGATTGCAATTCGACATCACGTGAGGACAGGAACAGTAATTTTTTAGAACTAAAATTATTGAAATATTTTCTTTTTATTTTCAGTATTTCACTCACTTTCAATAAAATGAATAAATTATGAATATATATTTAAATAATTTTTCTTTAATTTTTCTTTTATATAAAACCAAAAATAGGATTTGAATTTATGTGATTGTCTGTATTGGATTTTATGAGATTTCTAATAAAGATATTTAGAAATATTTATTTACCTTCGGGCGACTGGCATAGTTGCTGGAATTCTTTAGAATCTAAATAGGTTACGTGTTTGAGAAACTAAAGAAATGGAACAAAATTCCTAAGCATTATGACATAAAATAATGTTGATTTTTTTCTGTTTATGTTCAAAGAAAATTAAAAGCGCGAAAATTAAATTACCTAACAATGATATATTCTCTAGCTGGATATGATCCTCAGCTGTGTAGTGACAGTAAAGATTGTTTCTTGACTTCTATTACAATACCGTACAAGTAGAAGTTATAAATTATTCACTAAATGTGATAGGTAGAAAAAAAAGAAAAACGTCATGAACCGAATCGTGTTTGTTCTTGCATATAAAACAAATGAATTCCTGTTTCGTCGAGGGTTATAAAATACCGAAATCTAATAATGAAAATAATTCAAACTTCTTCCATTGTTTTTTTTAGTTTCTCAACATTATTTGAAACCACATGAAAAAAAAAAGAAATATTATATTAAATTGTTTGTTATACCTAAGAAGCAATATTTATGGGATTTTTCAATAAAATTATAATTTCATTTACTTAAGAGATTCAGAATAGTTCAAAATAAAATCACAGACTATTTAGAGATGAATGAAATAAAAAATGAAGCTTTATAAAGCCACATAAATGTTCAATACAAAAAAATACATTTTTAATATTGAATGGAAAAAAAAATTCATCCAATTAATTTTAAAATCAAAAATAAATATCACAAATAGTTTCGGTCATTTTTAACATATTTATTTATTCTTTGTAAAAATTAAATAAGTCAGCTGCGACGGTCTCGATGGAAACACGAGTCTGTCTTTCATATAGTGAACCATCATTACTAATGCCATGGTGAGCTGATGGCAGGACTAAGAATTTTGATTCAGTTGAGGGTTCAGATTGAAAATCGTTTTCATCGAAGAACCACCGTATACGAGAGCCTGCCTCACGCAAAATCCATGGATAGCAAATGTCCCTCAATCGATACATCAAAGTTTGAAATGAGGTTTGTCTCATGCTTACCTTCTGATGGAGTTGAAATTTACAAGGTTCATTTCAAAAGAATCCTTCATTTATTTCGCAACTGAACAGAAATATAACAAAAATGAACCAGAATTATCCAAAAAATTGATAAGGCAAAATGCTAGATCGATGTGATGCAGACAAATATTCGAAGGCAAGATTTTCCATAAACTGACTTCATCGCTAACTTTATGAATTAAGACATTGATTAAGACAAAAGAACATACTTGGTCTTATTTTATCGAGTTTAATATTATCACTAAGTGGTCAAGTAAATTGCTACATAGAGTGACTTTGTTATTTTCCAAAACCAGACAAACATTAATAGCATTATTAAAAAAATTTCCCTCTTTTAAAAAAACATATTACTCTAACTGGTTACTTTCTTGTTAAAGGAAAATAGCTGATTAAGTTCAAAATTTTGTCCCTTCCTGCAATGAGAATGACATAAAATTAGTCATGGTTCATGATAGACATAAAATTAGTCATGGTTCATGATAGACATAAAATTAGTTGTAGTTTCCATCGTACATTGAGTGAGAATTTATGCAGTTTGGAACTAAAGCCTAATGAGATAACCGTTATCTTAAGGAGTCTTGGTGATCTGGTGAAGCTTTTGGCTAGACTATTAAGGGTGTATCTTGTGAAGCTTTTGGCTAGACTATTAAGGGTGTAAGTGACCTGATTCCACTAAAGATTCATAATGAACATGGTCATGGAGAATATTAAATTTAGTGTGAGTAAAAATCAGGTTGTGATGAAAAAAGGACTTAATCCTCATTCATTGACCAAGGGGCAGAATTATCAAATGCGTTCCCAAACAGGCATTGGGATATTTAAAAATGACGTCGTCGCATGCAATAGCTGTTTTCATCTTGTTTTGCTTTAAATTAATCGTTACTGGTTATTGACAACGAATAAGTAATTTGTTTATGTATATAAAACTATAGTTTAGAATCAACGAATACAAATGAATTCAAAGATGGAAACGTTACGATTTTTTTTATGATTTTGTTATACTTCGGTAAATATCTTCTTTTATGAATTATTTAATCATTTATAAAGTTTCATTTAAAAAATTATAATTAGATTACAATCATATTAAATTTTAAAAAATTAAACTTACATTCTTCTTTTACTGCAACATGCTATGCTTTCTAATAACTATAATGATTATAATACAAGGAATAAATAAAAGTTACAAATCTTCTATATATGTTATATCAAATGCTTATTAATATATCGTTTGACCTCGAACTTTTCCAAAAACCTTTTATAAAATGTGACTGTTCTTTTGATAAATAACAACTTTTGATAAAGATAAAGTACTTATTTCTGAAATCTGGATTTTTGATTTCAGTGGATTCTAGCACAATTGTTGAATGCAACTTGTAAAAAAACAACTTGTTGCATCATTCCTAACAGCAGATAATGATACTTTTTTGATTCGTTAGCGAGTAAATGTCATCTGAATAAAAATTTTTACAACTATTAATTAAAATCTGAAAGACGCCTCATGCTAAAATGCTAAGAATTACCTAAATGTAATGATACGAAGGGTTCAGATATCTTTCATTGTAGGCAAATTCTCTAAAAATAAATTCTGCATAAATCTTCCTTCATCATTAAAACTTGCAGTTATCGATGATCGAAGTTGCGATTTTTAAAGCTGATGGAGTGGTTTATACCGATTACCGAGTTTTTTTTTAAAAAAAGAAAAGTATTCATATGTCAGCCAAGTGTGAGTCACAGGAAATTTATGCTTTGCCATTTTGCTGATATTGATTGTCCACCATACTCACACTATTTCATCCTCAGAGAATATTTTTTATGAGGTTGATTAAAATAAACCTACTTCCTCGAACAATACAGCAAGTTTGGATGAGTTCGAAATGTTAATCTGTGGGACAATTATGTGCATTTCCATTGAAACGCGACAAAGGTGACTGTAATATTTGATCCTTCATATACATAATCGCTATGGAATAAAAGGCAAAAATTTATAATTGTCATGTAATTTTAATGGTTGCCTTCAAAAAATAATTTACATCCTTTATTTCGAGCCTGCACTGTGACATTTGCTTAAAATACTAACATTTATTAACATTTAAAGCTAAATTTTAGCAATCATAGATTCGTTTTTGTAATTCATGTAATTTAGGAATATTATCTTATATTTTCCTGTATGAAAAAAGGTAGTCTTTGAAATAACTATCAAGCCGTGTGAGGCCCTCTGATAGAAGAACACTCTGTGAAAAAAATCTAGCATTAAAACATTTATGAAAATTGGTAACAAAAGACGTCACAATTACATAAGTCCGTGATTAAACAAGTTTTTCCACAGAGGAAAAGAGAAAGAATCGTCAAACTATTCGACTCGAGGTCGAAAACAAAGTAAGAAAAAGCTCAATGTAAAATTCAAAGGAAAAGCATATATCATAAAATAATCCAGTTTAAAGCTACAGAGATAGAATGTTGACTTCACAGTCTCATGGCCTTTCTTCTAAAATCTGCCTAACCACTTAGAGAGACAGTGTGAAGGCATATTTGTTTTTCTTTTTAAAGTTTATGGACTTATAATAATGAGGACTTGAAATTGTGTAAGGAGTTGAGAACAAAATTTAAACCAACTTCTTACTTCATAAATTTTTATCCCATCACTCTGGAAATCCATTTGATCATAGTTCTCAATTCCATTGTACAATGAAATTTTGATGGAATTGGTTTTCGAATTTCTACTTTCCAGTACTGAAGGAAACGCTCTGTTATCAAATCATTCAACTATTAAGTTCGAAGTTACAAGATTTTTTACCAATAATAGTATGCTCTTTCAAAGAGGAAATTCCATCTTGCAAATCAATTCACCAATTTAATTAGAATTATTTTTCCTCTCGCCTGTATGTTAGCACCTAAACATATCTATTCAGGTAGTTACATAAATATAATTTGCTATATAAATTGAATGATATAACTGAAAATCAATAAAATTAAATGTTTTTTGACAGGAATCTTTGAATTCATTCTACTTAAGGTTCTCACAAAGCAATAAAATATTCACATAATATTTCGCAATCATTAGTAAATGAATAAAATAATATTGCGCCACAGAAACGATAACATCAGAATCGGGATATTCGACAGGAAGGAAGTTTTGATTTGATATCCTTCAAATTTTGAATTGTGGAAATACTCGTTAATGATTTCTTAACAGAGCTAATATAACAGAAATTTGCATATTATTTAAGAACCAACGGATGTTGTCTCCTCCTAACTCTCGCGTTCTCACTCATAAAGACGTTAGCTACTTTCTCTAAATTTAAAATATTTCGATTTTACAGAAAGCTGTTGAACACCATGAACGTACATGATTTTATGTTATTTTTAACTATTACTTTAGAACATTGATTTTTAGCATTTCATCTTTCATATTTTATTGTGAAAATACATTTAATCTTGAAATATCAAAGTTCTTTGATTCATTATGAAATATTATCTTGTTTCATCCTCATCAAAGTATTTTTACAGGTAGATAGGTTCTGATACAATTTAACATATCCTGTGCCTTTTTTGAAGTATAGAAAATAAATATTTCGATTATCTTCGTCATTTATTTGATAATTCGAAAATTTAATAAAGGGAACATAGTTTTTAATAATAATTTAATAAATGACAGTAGTTTAAAGAAATAGTATATATAAACGTTTATGCTTATTTCATTTTTGTAAATAATCAGGCATGACTTCATTTTTTCTGAGTATTTTATTCTTTGATTCTTTTTGAAATATATGAGCTTCTGCAACAGTTTTTTTAAATATTCTAATAAAAAGTAATCTATCATTATTAACAATAGTCTTTTCAATAATTATAAATAAATTAGTTCTTTTTTATTACTTCTATTCCTATGTTGAATATAATGTTAGATAATCTCATAGACCGCCATAGTTATCAAAATACGGAAAAACTATTTCTGCTTAATAAAAACATTAGAATTTGATATTAGTAGAACTCTTATTAGTTCTAAAGAAGATGCAATAGAGAATGCATTCATGAAGAGCAGTTTAAAATATTTTTCGTTTTTGAGTTCAAATGTATCCCCCAACTACCAATTTCAAGAATAATTCTCCATCATTCTCCTCTGTTAATGCCAAATTACTAACATTTATTACTTTATAATATGCATATTCATTTTCAAGGCATTAGCTAGAATGTGAAGAGTATACTTCCGACAA
The DNA here is from genome assembly GCA_026543055.1 of Argiope trifasciata. Classification (NCBI taxonomy): domain Eukaryota; kingdom Metazoa; phylum Arthropoda; class Arachnida; order Araneae; family Araneidae; genus Argiope; species Argiope trifasciata. The sequence goes on from JAPMOQ010038391.1 coordinate 73,139, forward strand.
CAAGCAGTAGGTAAAAAAGCTAATTTTTTTACTATGCATTTATTGAAATTTTGTTTTGTTTTTTCTGGTTTAATTTTGAAACAAAGCACTGAGCAATGAACCAAAGATAAAATGAAAAAAATTGCTATTAAATTAACTGAAATTGTAAACAGCTAAACAGATATAGTAACACAATGAAAGAACATTTTAAACCTATTATACTTTTTACATTTTTCATCAGGTAGAAATTCAGTTTAATGCATTTTCTTATTTCGAAATAATTTAGCCATTTAACTTATTAAGGTACTTAACTTGGAGACATTTCACTTCCTCTTTTATCTTGCTTTTTCCTTATTACGCTATTTCCTGTGGAAATTCACTCTAGTTTCCTATCTCATCCCTTATTATGAGACTTTCTTCGAAACAAACGCAATTCAAGAGGCGAGAGCGAGGTTTGCTAGTGTTTTTAACGTAATTTTATGACTCCTCCCCTTTCCGATTTCAGTGCTAAGCATATTTTATGTGTTTGTTTTTCTAAGAAATGTTAAGTAATTATTTTGAATTTATAAAGTAGCCTCCTTCTGACTATACACTTTCTAGAGACCAAGTTGTTCTTCAAATCGTTGAAACAAAAAGGAATCGCACAGCTATTTAATTAATTAATTTGATTTTAAATACCAGAGTAACAAGACAGGAAATTATAATAATTAGTAGAAATTAGTTTAAAAATAAATATGTGATATGTGATTAAGATATCTCGCATATAGACTCTCTGCTGATAGCAGAAATTTGATAAAGTTGGTTACTTTAGTACTGAGTGGAATTCTACTAGATTAAAAATATAATGTTTGTAGTAATAAAATATAGACTAATGCTATATTATGTATTTTTATGTACAAATGTCAATAAATTCATCTATATAGATGATCAAAGCAACTTCCAGTGGCTCATATGTTTCTAAGAAAATCTGTCTAACTATCTGGAATGATCCAGTTCATTTCCTAAGTTTAACAGATCAGTTTGCAAACTAATTTCTGTAAAGAATGAGACAATAAAGACAGGTTTGAAAACTGTGGCAGAAAATTTTCTGCGTGCATTTGCCACAATTATCCGCTATAACTGTAAAAATTGTTAAATTTTTTGCTACTTCTGTAATATCAATTTTTGAGACACATACACACTCCTTTTGCGATTTAAAAAAACTCAATCTTTCCTAATTATTTCTTTATGTAAACTTTTACTAAAAGCCTTTATAGGGACCTGGGACATACTTTGATAATTGTGTAATACATAATTTCTTTTCTAAAGGTAAATGGAGTAAAAACTCTCATGGCGTAAGCTCAGGCCTGCTGATATGAATATAATATTATTTTTTATGTTTACATTCGAATGGCAGATGATCATAAAAATCAACCCATCTTATTACCCTTATTGTAAACTAGTGAATGGACTCATTTGGAGCTACATTATGGTTGCACACTAAAGCGATGCTCCTATATTGCTCTTGGGAAGCCAAACAGAGCTGTGGACGAATGCAAGAGTTGTTTGCAATTATCTTTGTTAGAATTATGCTTGTTTTCAAAACAAATATGATAGCAAGAGAAATAGATTTTGATTAATGACTTATTGCGATACAGTTAAAACTGATTTGCTAAAAATTTATGAAAAGATAAAACAATATGCTATCCTTTGATAAAACAAGTAAACGCCTTCCAATGATATATAGTATATTCCTGTAACTACTAAAATTGAAAAATTGTTTCCTAAACATTCGTAGAAAATATTCAAAATATTGCTTTCTTTCATTATTATCTGTAATAAAGAAATTTTATAACATGATAAGCAGATAAAAAAATTTGAATATGACAGTAAAATTGTGATTCTTTTTTTCAAAACTAATTTAGTAATTTTAATATATGTTATTTATATCATTATGCCAATTGTCTTGAAGTTATTATTATAAAGTGTATTATAATATTTCAATTTTTAATATTATAATTCATGAGCACTTTGTAGAAAATATCATTATCTTTAAAATGCGGTTTATTAACATACACAGAGATGTTGTAATAATATCAATAAATATTATCTTTTAGCATATAAAAAAAGAAAATAAGCTTATATAAAAGTAAATTTCGTTGATAAAATACTATTTAACTTTTATACTTACATTAGAAGACTACGATCAATCCATTGAATTGATTTTATCAATTCCTAACCTGATACAGAAGTACTGCTCATTCAGACTGACCATCAGACAGAACACCCGCGCTATCAAATTAATCATGAATTTCTGAAACAAATGAAAAAAGCCTGTTGCTTAAAATATAGTTCGGTGAATGGAAATCAGTAGAGCGCAACCACCATTGACATTGACAGCAGTTTGTTGACATTGGTAGAAGTTTATTGAAAAGACAAACAAAACTACCGAAACGATTCCCAAAAATAATTACTATTTTCATTCATGCAAGAAAAGCAAATTTATATTCGATTAAAATTTGATATAAAAGAAATCAATACGGAATTCAATGGGTTAAAATAGATAAAATTGCTTTTTAAATTTTTATTTCTTCCTAAAATCCTTTTTCGAAACATTTTAAATACCTTATTATTATTTTATTATCAGTATTTTAAAAATCAAATATTATTAATTATTTTATTGTTTGATTAACTGGCTTTAACCATTAACCGTCTATAGACGTCAAAACAGTTTCATATGTTTAAATAATGCTCTAATATTTTGTTTTTAAATCCTTTAAACTACGAAAACATAATATTTTAACAAGCAATTGCAAAAAATAACATTTAAAAGATATTTACATTGAATAGTTTAAATATGGCCTTTATATAGTTACTTTTATACACTAGTGTTATTAATACAAAGGAAAGAAGGAAATTCTCATATTCAGTATCTTAATCGTTGATTATTTTAGAAGGTTGTACATGCGGTTATTGACCTTTCCGAAAACTATCTACTATGTAGATGAACAAGATGTCCTTTACCTAGATATAAGTGAAAGCTTTTGTATAAGGTCACAAGGAAATGTCGAGTTATTTGCTTCCTGTCTCTTTGGCTCCAATGTTATATCAGACATATCAAATCTTTGCAAGACTTTAAGAAGTTATATATTAACCATTCTGTATGTATCAAGAAGTCCTGAAAATACATTTTACGAATATATATTGAGTGTTACATTATTAACGAGATTAAAATTGATTTTTATCTGAAAATATAAGTAAATAGCCGTAATATCCGAGGCTCCTGTGTTTTTGTTTGTTTGCAAGAAAACGCAAAAAAGCAAAAAAAAAAAAAAAACACGATTTTTTTAGATCTAAGAGTTATTTAATATATTAGGTACCGAAATAGTTTTTAGGACCTTTTAAGCAAAAATAATATTAAGGTAATTACTGCTCCGGAGCTTTGGGGCATTGATAATTTTAGTTCCTCAGTTTTACAGAATATAGTACAATAAAAAAAAACTTATCAAGTAGAGTAAAAACTTCAGTAGAAACAAAGTAGAGTAAAACTGAAGTTAAAAAACATCAATAAAGGAGACAGATGATATGACAACTGCTCACATTAAAAAACTTTAAATTACTAAAATATGCAATAAAATTAAGATCAAACAGTTTAAAAAATTGCAATAATTTTAAATGAAAGAGTTTAATTTGCACATGCACAGTCAAATGTTTGTTTTTTTTTAAGTAATTTAGTGATCTCTCACAGCATTTCTTCCTCATTTTGAAGGTATCCTGGGGAATCAGTTCTATAGAATTCAAACATTTTATGAAAACCTACATTTTTCCCTAATTTTTATTCGTTACATTTTTAAAAAATTTTCAAAATGCTATTGTTGAACTTAAATTAGAATTTTCTTAAAAAAATAACGGAACAAAGCCTTTCAATACTATATAACTTTTTGTTGAATAGAATATTTTATTCAACAGAAAGTTTGATGGCTGTTTGATGTTGCAAAATAGTATTCTTTGTTTTAATTTCAATGTTAACTTGTCTGGTACGTACTTGCCTGAAGGTCGAAGAACATCTACGTTGCTAATGGAGTGGCAATACTTATGCTTTTCCAGTACCATCATTGGGGTTTTTTTTCCTTATTAAAATAATTACTTGATGCGTATCGACATTTGTTGCTATTATCAGACTAATGCATCTAGGAATCTGCTTTTTTTCTAATGAAAATCCAATCGGTCAGCTTTAAAGTTCACCAGTCTTACAATGTAAGCAATATATATTGCATAATATGAAACTTTTTTCGTTGCAATAACAATGCAATTTAAAATAGGTTTTAGACAAAAGCTTTTATTATAATCGGATAATATTACATCTAATTGCTCCCTTATACACTTCACTTGTTAAGTTAATAGTTCGGCAAATTACCACACAGCACCAAAACATTTTCCTTCATTTAGTAACAATACATCTGGTTTTGTTATAAATTTATAATTGACTTTGGCATGCACATCACTAGTTAATTTTGCAATTGTATTTTGGTAGCGAGCTATTACAATAATCGGATAATATCTAAATCTACTCTGATATACTTCACTTGTTTAGTTAATAGTTCAGTACGTTACCATAAAGCATCAAAGAATTCTGTACAATACATAAATAGTACAATCGGTATTGCATTTGACATTGAAAAGAATCTCATTGTTAATTCTGCAACTACTTTATAAAAGATCCATTAAAAACAAGCAATACCTCTAAATAGATAAAGGATTAACAGAGGATTAATCAATGCCAAGTACACTCACCTAAAAGAGGAAGTTACATTAATAATCTATTAATCCGCTTTCACTATCTCCATATTATAGCGAGAAATCAGCAAGAACTAAACGTCTCTCAGAGCTAAGAGCATTTAACGAACTGCATGTTTGACCTACTGCCACTGGCGATCAAAAAGCGTGTAGTTTTCAGCTTTCTGTGGCCTCACTTTCTTTTACGTAACTGGTTTTTCAGCCCATGGACTAAATACTGCACAGCGTTGATTTACAGATTTAGGGGTATTGATTTCCATTCAATCATCTCTACACATATTTAACTAGATCATTGTGTTACTGATAGCGTCTGGTCATCAATTGTGAATCAAGATCATGAACTTTTGCCTTAAAAGCAATCTCCGCTGAATCTGTGTCAGTAGCAACAATTTCGTTAGCTTATGTTTCTAATTCCCTTTTAAACACAGTCAAGTGCATTGTACGCAACTATAAACAAACAAATAATCTGATTTCAGATTCCCGAAAGCCATAAAATAGTTTCCCAGACTCTTCCGGGTTCATTGTGACCTGCTTACCATTAAACTAATTTATTTGGAAGAAAAAGAAAAAAATGTCTGATGATCTACTCCTCTTTAAACACAAATATAAAGCAAATTAACCTCTTTCGATAAAATGATGAATGAAATATTAGTTGTTAAATTTAAAAAAATAGCAAAATTTTTCTTTTGATGCTATTAAACTATTCTTTTTGATTTTGATTTCACCACAATAATGTTTTTCTCTATAAAAACGTATAATGACCCTAATGCATTTATAAAAGGTTAAAACCAGCATTATAAGTACTTTTGGAATGCATTACTATTTGAGATTTAAATTACATCGTGACTATATTATGAAAGATTTTATGGCCTTCGACGATATTTCGAACGTGATATCATCTAGTCGCACCCTTCTGAATCATATTTTTAAATTTTTGGTCTTCTATTTCTAATTTTTTATAATAATTTGGTATGGGCTCGGGAAAAATACTGAAAACTATGAGCAAACTACTTCCAGCTATATAAATTACAGCTTCATAGCAAAAATATAAATTTAAACCTAGTCTTATTAAATATAATCTATTGAAATTGTTATATTTTTTGTCTCTATCTATATTAATCCAACTAGAGATTACTGATATAGAATTCTCTAATTTGCTGCAAAACTATCTTACAAAATATATTCTTAAATTTTGTATTTTAGCTAGAGAATGGTAGATCACATGAATTTTTACACACTTTCACTCTAATGAACGAAGACTACAAGGAAACGTAAATATTTTAGTTAGAAATTTTGCGTAGTCTCATTAAGTATTTATGGCTTAAGTAGTTTGTTGAAATTTGACTGCTTTTCAATTAAGTTAAGCATTTGCGTCTGTAATAAAAATTCTTTTGTTCGTTACACGTTTGTTACATCTGTAACCTCAAAATATTTATATTTCACTCTTCAATTAATTATGTTATAAGCAGAAAATAACATTTTGGGTTTTTAAAAATAGACCTTTTCAAATATGGCATGTCCAAAATAAGATAATAATAAAAATCTCATTCTGCCACTGAAACTTCATGAAATTAAGGCGTTTGAATTAACCAGGCAATTTATCGGAACAAAAATCGATCAACGTTACTTACTTCATATTTCTAATATTCATCTTCCTTTTCTGTTCTAAACTTCCTCAGCTTCAATGTTGTAATTATTTTTATTTTGAACATCCATTTAAACTTCGACAAAAGATTATATTTGTAATATAGAAAGTGAACACAAGATTTGTATGAGCTTTTATACCTGACATTCTTCTCTTTCCGTATGAAAACACACTTCCTCATATTTCCTACTTAGTGACACACTCGAGAAATAAATTAATTTCTTATTCTAGTGCAATAAGTCCATAAGAGTTACCTTTTCAAAAAAGAGCAAGTTTTATGATTGTGCAGGAAAAAATATTAATAGAAATCTTTTTCTTTATTTTATCTAAAATAACGAAAAAATAGTTAGTAATGTCAGTTACAAATTTTACTTGAGTCTTTTTACATAAACAGGCTTATGTTTTCTACCATTTAATTTACAGAAATTAAGGACACATTTGTGATTGAAATTAATAAATAATTCTGACTCTTTTCAATTACAATACCAAAATCATTGATTATTTACATTAAGATTACTGAGAACATTGCAAGAAAATTCTATAATTTCCATCCTTGAGAGTTTTTTTGGTTACAAAGAATTCAAAATGTTTTGGAACGGCTTTTCTTACTGAACTTTTAAATTCGTTTCACTTGCTTTGCAGCCATTCACAAAAATAACTTTGAACTACGCAGTCAAACACAAACTATAAATGCAACATTGGAAAGAACAGAAAAAACCAATTTTTAAGAACATACAAACAAATGAAGAAACGAGCTCTAATAACCAAATATCACATATTTTCATATGTTTTGTTTGGTATCTTTAGCATCTCTAGAAAACATTTACATAAATAAAAAAAGTAAACATTCTTCATTTATTTGATACCTCCAATTTGTGCTAATTTATAAAATTTCAACTAAATTTTAAGGCATTTGAAAGTCTTAAATACGAATTATACAAACCTATTTAAGAAAGGTTATCGGTACCATTTGGAAAATACCATCCGAAATATGTTTGATATTATTTCAGACAAATCTTTATGGTTATAAAACTGCAAATGTGAATTCAGCTCTTGATGTATCAAGTTCATTTTTAAAATCTTTTATAATGAATAAGAAAACTTATTCACTTGCTTTTCATGTAATAAATATGCTACCTTCATCGCACGTAACTAGCATTTTATAAAACATCTGGACATTTTATAGATTGCTGAAAACTGGCCGGGAATATATGAAACCATTAAACATTTCACACATTTCATAAACTTTCAGTAGAATACCAAACATAATGCCGACAAAGTATGAATCTCTCTTCGGTGCTGATTCCTTATCAAAAGCATGAATAAAATTCTATCGAATGATGAATTAAACCAACATGCTAATGACATATTAAAAGAAACATGTTTGTTTCATGCCACCTTTTATGTATGTCGTCAAAAAAAAATCCATTCCTTCTGTGGACATGTTTGTAAAGATGAGGAAACTGATATTTTGTGTATCCTTTGTTTCTAAATTAAAAATTAATGTCTAGCAAAGTGTCTAATAATTACCATATTTCCTACTTTGCTTATAAACGCCTTGGATTCTGTGAAGAGCTTAGATATTCTATAGAATTCCGGCAATTCATACAGTGCCAATAGCATGTATAAATCTGGAATGTCAATGTAGGCATGCGATCTAGGCGGCTCAAACTAATTAGATGTGTGCAGGTGTATGCGTGTGTATATGTATATGCATATATAACTAATTTTGCAGATGCGTGGCCGGGAAGAAGGAACTTTTGAAATTAATTACAATTTATTTCTTCAGGGAGTCATAATTTGAATAAGGGAAAGATCGATGATAAAGAATCGCGAACATCCGCATTGCTATTAAAGAGCAAAAAAATCAGATTTTTTCTCTTCGGTAATTTTACTATGAGATTTTGACATAAATAATTTGACTTCAGGAAGGGTATAAAAGATATGTATGAAAGAATTCCGTAGAATAGACATTTTAAATCCTTTCTCTCGGGGTTTAAGAAATTGTTATTATCATCAGTTTTCTAGGGCACATGTTTGAAATGCTGACAGAAAAAAGTGAGATTCGGATCAGGAAATATGAGAGCATTTTACAGTGAAATAACCTTTGCTAATTTAAGTTTTTTTAAATGATAAACTAATAAATATCTAAAAATATTTAAAATTATCATTACACAGTAAAATCCTTTTAAACTGTTTAAATTCAAAATGAAATATCGAAATAGCAGGAAAGTAAAGTTACTATGCTGAATTTATTAAGACAGCCGCGCTTTCAGTGGCAAATTAAGGAAGTTACAAAAATAATCAAAAAATAAATCATATCAACGAAAAGTCCAATTAGAAAATGTACACTTTACTACACAAGATAGAGAAAAAAATGTTTCATGGAGTTATCTGTAAAATTTGCGGAGATATTGGCGATTAAAATTATGAACTCTTTGTGACATGATTACGGGTTCTTTCTAAAATTGAAAAGTGTATTCTCCGGTATTATCATGCTGTTTTTTTTAACTAAGCAAGTTCGCGATAGTTCATTTCCAATACTTCACGTTCATTCATTTTTTCAATTTTGGCAATTCATTTTCTATTTTATATATTAATAATGTATACATATTATTAAATAAAATAATATAATATTTAATAGCATAAATATTAATACACATATATTATTAATAATTTATACATTACATAGTATTTTTATATTCATTATAATTAAGTCTTTCTTATGTATAAATTTCATTGTTCCGAAAAATATAATTAGATATTTCATGACAAAATGATTTTACGTATTACCACTAAGGAAATAACGTTTGAATATAATATTTTTTTTGGAACTGGATTTTTTTTGGAATGATAGCTCTACATGTTAGATTTAGATTCTAGATATTAGATTTACATATCTTAGATCTAATTTTTTGCAGTCGTTTTCCTGGTAAGAGAAAATGTCAAAAACTTTCCAGTCCCCACAGTATTTTTAAGTCTAATCTAAACTAATTATTTTTATATAACTTTCAATGATTTTTTTTTTCAAATTTAAAAACCTGGTTGATACGATAGTATACATAGTTATATTTTTATGAAAGTCGAATGATAAAAATAGAAATATTATATTTAATAATAAATATTCATACCTATATCATCTACTTACAGTTTTCCAATATGTTTTAATGCCCGACTTCTTGACATCAAGAACCATTCTTTTATAAAGCATTTTACATCTCGAGATTATGATTTATTTAAAAATCATTTGAACCAGCGACTGATATACAATAAGATGGTATTTCAATAAATCTTTCTACAGTATAGTTTTGTTTGATTTAATCAAAAATAGATACCCATTTTGGATAATTTTGAAAGTTTTTTAGATGCCTTTAATGTTTTTAAGGATACAATACGATTTTGCCAGTTTAAGATATAAAAGTAGCCTATATTTAATAATAATAAATTTAAAATGCCTTTTCATAAGCTTAAAATATTACCAAGTTTTAAAATAATTCCGGAAACAGTTAGAACATCCTATAAACTTGCGTTTGCTTTCCAAGTTTGCGTTTAGTGCGTTATTACACGAAATACGACAGCTTTGGTCATTTTCATTTGCAACTACCGTATCGTTCCAATTAAGAGATAAAGTCATTTATTGATTCTGATTTTAAACAATTACTTTCAAGTTTCGGAGATACATCCTTTTTCTTTAACATGATGTAAAATAAAAATTAAATTAAATTTTAGAAATACATGTCTTATTTTTTTAAAAGAAAAAGAAAATTTGTTTATAAGAGCTTTTACGAAAATTTATAATACTTAAGTGTTTCTGTTCCACAAATAGCAATCATAATGTATAATCTACCCTCTGATAGTTAACGTTACAATAATTTTAGCCTTTTTAGTAGACAAGTTGACCATCCTCGATTTCTTTCAAAGATGAAAGGACAAATTTAATTTCTATATTTTTAGTGCCCAATAGGATATTTTTCAAAAAAAAAAATCGGCAATATTTTCATCAAATTATCATCAATTTTTTGAAATACAAAAATTTTAAGCGATGAATGATTTTTAATTGAGTTGATTTTAAAATAGTATTGTAGATATAACTGAGGGGAGGCTTTCACGTTAATATTTAAAACATTTTTATAAAAGAAAAAGCAATATAAGGACTCAATATTATAATTTTAATCGAATCAAATTTATCGAAGTAATGCAATTGTTCAGTATAGCTATTTTATTTAAGATAAGAAATCAAAATAATTGAATTAAAAATTCGTTTTTAAGCAATTCAAAAATGTATCTTAAAATAAAAATAATACAACAAATTTCTATGCTGCATATTATTTAATAAAAATATGAATGTATTGCTAACCTTCAATGATTATAATTTTTTTTATCCAGTTTTCTTTCGGGTTAGAATATGGCAAGGCCGCACAGTATGAAATGACGGAAGATGTATACATATGTTCTTATCTCTGATTCTCCTCTTCACCAACATTATTTAAAAACTGATTCTAATTGCTGCCAGGTTGAAGAAGTTTTTCTTGCATCGAAAAACAAATACTGGGCAATTTCCTTAAAGTCATCCTGGATGGCGATCTAACTATTGGGTCGTTCGGAAAGTCATTTCGTATTTTTGTGTCAAAATGAAAAGAAATTTTCGTTTAATGAATAAATTATTTATTAAATTATAAAATTGCCATTCTGGTCTAATACCTTTTGCCATTCTGGTCTAATACCTTTTGGTAGTAACATGATTACACGCTCATAAAAGTTTTGGTCTTTGCTGTAAAAAAAACTGATCGAAGTGGTTTTTGGCCTCCTCATTTGAAGGAAAAATTTTGCAAATCAGTTCTGGTACTGATGTACTGTTAACACATCTTCTCCACACATATTGGCTAATTTATTTCTGGCTTGAACAGCATTTTTACCTTTTATAGCAAAAAAGAAAAAAATGACGAAAATGCTGTTTATTGCTCTCCATATTTAAAAGGGCACCATCCAAAAACTACTGCGAAGAATCAGCTGCACTTTTTCACACTCAAGCCTTGCTATATAAGCCCTTAAAACATAAAATGATTTTGCGGTTTAAGTATGAAATTGGGTGCGAAAAATGCAATTAAATCCTTTGTCAGGAAAAAACGAAATTACTTTCCGAACAACCTAATATTATAATGAAGTTTAGTCAGACATCAGATCTCTTTGATAAACAATAGCATTTCTCTATATTACCACAATTCCATAAAATTGGCATGATCAAGTGAATTAAAACCATCACCACTTGAAATTATCTTGTTTTTATTATATGTAACTGCTTCCAGTATTGCAGTTTGATGACCTTATGAAATTGTGCAGGCTGATAGCGTTTGGTGAAATATTTAGTGTTAAATTCATGCAATAATAAAATATGGTGCATTAAATCAAACTTGAAATTAAAAGATTATAAACGAGGCATAGTAAAGCTTCAAAATGATCGACTTTGCGACACAGTTCTGTATTTCAATTGAAAAAGAATCATTTTCAAACAATACTTCGAAGAATAGCTGAATTTTTAAAAGCTGAGCAAACGTCGATTAAGATTTATTTCTTCCTCAATCTGCTGTTGGAATTTCAAGCAGGTGTGAGCAGTATCGCTTCTCAAAGGCGTACATAATTTCGCTTCTCAAATGCATACATAATTTCTGTATGGATAAGTGAAAAGCTTTCTTATGCTGGTATAATCCAGAAATATTAGATATTTAATCTTTTGATGGGATTCCTGATGATATTCGATATGATCTTTGAAGGTCTTCTTAACAATAAAAATAGCAGTATTTAACATTTATGAAGGTTCTCAATTGACTCTTAACATGCATTTACAGCCATGAATAGTGAGGATGGATTGCAATCAAGAGTGAACGATTTTCCATTATCTCAAATTCATGTTTGTCCAAAATAACAAAAATGAATCTGAAATTAGAGCAATCACGTCGATTATACTAATTTCTTACTACTAACTGATACTGACGCATACGATTGTCATTAAAACTGAATGCACCTCATTCGCTCTAATTCCAGGAATGAAACATTTTGAAAAAAATTATTTTCTTATCATGTATAGATTTTTCTTAGAGTATAAAAGAAATTCGAACTGACTATTATTTATTCCTTTGGAGCCGAATAAATAGAAAACATCCTGAACTAAGGTTTTATATATGATTAGCTATTGATGAAGAATTTAGAGAATAACTGAATATGTGGCAATATTAAAAACCCTTTTTTATTTTTTATTCACTTGACTTACATATTATACATAGCATGTTTAATAGCCCTTAATTTTTTGTAACGCTATAAATTACCCTAACTATAAGAATGATTTTCTTAAATGGACATTTCACATAATGTCTAAAGAGTCCATTTTAACTATATATGTTTAGTTTTTTTAGAAGTAAAGACTTAAGAAATTTACAAAGGAGAAGTTTAAAGATATTTACTTCAATATTGTATAATTGTATATAAAAACTGAAGATTTAAAAATAGAAAGGATTAGATTTCAAAAAGCATATCTGCATCAAATTTTAAATACTATTTGATTTAAAGGACTTTAAAAATGCACTTAGCTTATGTAGCATTTCTTCCACTCTGGAGTATAAATCAATCTTATTTTTACTCTGCTTTTATTGGAATAATTATACATAGTCTGCCCTATAGTTAAATGCTTATTATTTAAACCATCAATTACTCAATTAAAATAATTTAAACAGTTCACAATTTATTATAAATCAAATTTTGAAAAATGATGAAATATACAAGTTACGGGGATTCTAAAATGCATGACAATTTTATGTCCAGTCATCTAAATGTCCAAAGACGCATTTAATAGTAAGTAAAGAGAAGTAAAGAAAGTGATTCCTTCTTCTTACATAGATGTATAAAAATCTTAATTTTTACTAAAATTTCAAAAAAAAAAAAAGATTATCCCTTTACAATTTGATCTGCTATTTCATGTTACCACACGTAGTATTCAGCTTGGAATCAATAATATCTTCAGTTACTTGAAGGCATGTTTTTCAAATTTTAGCATCGCATTTAATACACAATATATATGGTAAAAGATGTTTGAGAAAAGGCCTAAGTGCTAAAGCTTAGATTTACTAAGAAAATTCAGTCAGTTATACTTCATTTTGAAATCCAAGGATTATTTTTATCTTCCTTCTAGTAATTTTCAAATTGTTTTCAGAGTATTATTTTTTCTTCTTTCCTAAGCTTAAATGTAAGAAAATAAAAAGTTTTATTTACTGAAATCACTCGCGGAAATGTTTTCATTTTCAGCTGAAAGGAATATATTATTTGACGAATTTTGATGCTATCCTTAGCTGGAGATTCCGTTTTTTTTCAATCAGCACACAGGTATTTTTTACTTGTAAATTACAAGTTTATTTTAATTGAAATTCTCCATTTTTTTCTAAAAACTACCCTATCCAGTGATATCTTATTTTAAATTTAAAAACATTATTCAGCAATGTTGTTATATATCAATGTTATATCATATCAATGTTGTATCATTACTATTGCACTTCATCGGTGATATGAGAGGAATTTTCTTAAACGGATACCTTATGTCGAAAAAGCCACGTTAGCAACGTTTATTTTTTTATTTTAGAAAATAAAGGTCTATACTGTTTACAAAGAAACATTTTAAAGAAATTAACTTCAATATAGTGTAAATGTATGTCAAACCTGAAGATTTAAAAATAGAGAAGTGTAGATTTCTAAGAAAGTATCTGAACCAAATTTCAGCAACTATTGGAATAAAAGGGTATGGAAAATCAAGGACAAATTGTTATTTGATAATTTTAAATAGAAAACTAGAAATATTTAATTTTATATTTCCATTTTATTGACGATTGTGACTTCTACGTGACTTGATTTTAATCTGTATTCACCATATATTTATATATGGTTTGAGAGTATTTTTAGCATCATTTAAAATTTTGTAAACAAGGGATTTCCATTATCTCTATCTTGTGTTTAATACCTTTAGAGTGAGTGACAAGCGTCAAAGGACATGATACGCCTCATCGCGTCGGATGGGAGAAAAAGATTTTGTTCACGGTTTTGAACACAGGGACAAAGGAATCTTTCAAGCGAATCATAAAAACAATTGAAGAATTTTTCTCTTGAACAAAGAAGAAATTAAAGAGCCCAAGTTGGTGTATCCTAAATATTAATTAAGAAATTGAGGTAAATATTTTATGCTTATAAATAATCACAATGAAAACATATTTTAAAATGAAGAAACGGAAATTACTCATAATTATTATAAAAAGTCTTATTAAATTTTCAAAAATGTAAAACTTTGGCTTCAGATTTAAAAATGTTCTTCGAAGAATTCTGAAAATCAAAGAATGCTGCTTTTATTCTGAAAATTTCAGACAACAAATATGTAAGCATTTTATAATAGAATACTAGAAGCATGCTCAAATGACTAAATGCTTCATTCTATGATCTGATTTACAGAAAATATACCTATAATATAGTTCAATCAGATAATGTATTTAAAATATATCTATACTTAAATGCTTTTAGATGTACAAGAGTTAGGATGAAATACAAAAACATATTTTCAGGATGAAGGGTTCAATATTTTAGTTTTGAGAAACCACATTGTCGAATCTATTTTTATTTTTTTATTTTTTTTTCATTTATTTATTTATTTATTTTTAGTTTGGTCAATTACTTAAGGATTTCTGAAATTTTAGACATTTTTATCAAAATAACTTTTATAGATATTTCATGAATGTAAAATTTTTAATGATGACATGTTAGTTCATTAGCAAAAGATATTTCTTCTTATTTTTTCAGTTATTATTTGTTTCGAATCGCTAATCATACAATTTTCTGCTCCATTATTGGAAATGCAAAAACATATTTTCAAAATGATGAGTTCAATCTTTTACCTTTGGGAAAACCAAATTTTTGAATCTGTTTTTTTTTTAATCTAAACCTTTTTTTTTTAATTGCATTTTTTTATTTTCGCACATTTTTAAGGATTTCTGAAATTTTAGACAATATATAGCGAAATAAATTTCGTGTATATTTAATGAATTTAATATGTTTAATAATAAATTATTATCTATTCACTACTGAAAGATTTTTCTTAATATTTTTTTTCAATTAGACTTTTTTCTTTCAAATTGTCAGTCATATTATTTTCTCCCCCAATATTTCTCTTACCTCAGTTTGACAATCACAGAATAAATGAATTTTTCACAATTTTGAGTTAGTAATTTTCTTAATTTTAAAACAAAACTTACTTTTAAAATAATTTTTTTAAATTTGAATACTAACTCGGATGTTTATAATAATGGTATGGCACATATAATATAAAATATTTGATCCTGGAAATTATTACTATGTCAAGAAATACAAAATTTTCAAGTAACAATTCATTTAATTACAAAATTATTGTTATTTACTGCCCCTTATTACCGGTTACTCATGATTTCAAAATTGAAATTATCTTATCATGTGAATCTCTTCCTTTAAAAGGCTCGCGGCTTGTTGGGTATTTTCCAAGGTTTGCATCAGCATACAGTTGAACATTTTAATTCTAACCACCCACTAAGATAAAACACCCGGAATAAAATATCAGTACTACCGAACTTGACAATTAACCCGACAAGCTTTAACAAAAAAGTGCTTTTGCCCCAAAATGAAGTTGCTCGCTGAATTTCATCATGGATAAAGAGATGTATCGTTTGCCTGTATCGATGTGGGAATTTCCAAGAAGACAGGAAATTGCGGTTATCATTCGGAAAACAGAAGAAAGGTGTTCGTGCCTACACTGAAGGTATCATTCATTCATTTAGACCAACTTCATGTTGAACCATGAAAACAAATCGTGGTCAAGACTGCTCACAAAAACTGTATTTACTTCTATCTCAATTTTGTTTAGCTTTCATCAATACTGCAACTTCACAGGTTTTATTTGAGGAGTAAGTATAAATTTTATAAAGAAATATTAATTTATCCACATTAAAGGTCTTGTTATTGTTTGTGTTTAAATATAAAATTGGATCGCTATCTAAAATATGTTTTTAAATGTTAATTCTAATTTCAGTTTATTAATCATAGCTCAGTTGTAAGATTTAATTTTAAAATGAATATGAAGTTCAAAAAAAAATAATAACTTAGCCATTATAACTTTCTTGTTATTGCCTATGAAGAGTTTCTTTGTCGCATAATTTGTGTATGGAGTTGCCGAATATGTTGTCGAAAATTCATGACGCCTGTCGAGGTCAGAAAATGCATCACATTTCTTGTTGAGTGTGAAAAATACAAAATGTGGAATAGCAGTGTTTTGAAAAATAGCAGTCAATTGTTTGTTTGTTTGTTTTTCATAACCAAAAAAGATAAAATACTGAACTTAAAGATATGAAATAAAATGAGCCGTGCTTTGCTAATAGACGGAATTCAAAAATATAAAATAATGTTCGAATAAAATTTAACAACGTTTTACCTCCTTCAACATAAAATTCTTTATTCTTTTAAAAAGAAACATTCAAAGATAACTTATTTAAAGTTATATATTTCTATGAAGGATGAAACTAAATTTGGAATTTGAAGTATGAGATAAAAAAAATACTTATGTTTTCTAAGCAATTGCAAAAATATCGAGAAAATGTGTAAATGGAAAATGTGAAAAATTTTGATAGTTAAAATAATTTATTTTATAAGTTGTATGAGTATAAATGCTTTATTTACTCTTACAAAGGTTTTGTTTCATAATTATTTTGTTGAACGTTTGAAAAATTTTATTTTTCAACTATACACTTCCTCCTTAAACTTCTATCAAAATTCTGATTCAAAATCATTTTATTAACAATATATTTTGCTTAATTTAAATATGATTGAAATGAAAGTATATTTTTTTTATAAATATTCAATAATTTCACCTTTCCTATAAATTTTTCGACACTTTTTCAGACTTAACACACCAAAATTGCATCCCAGGACGTTTCACTTATCATCAAATCAAGAATTTCAAGTAATTAGTCAAGTATTGTGTCAAGGTAAGATTTCATAGAGATTTATTTTTTGAAAAGTGGAATAATACTCATAATAAGAAAATATGCCTTTTGTTTGAAAAAATGTTAAGCTATACATTCTTTGATAAGGCCGAGTCAGTTGTCATGAGAAATTAAGCAACATATTTTATTTCAGCTTTATAATACTTCGTTTTGTACTACTCTTTTAAAGAAATGAGATTTTTAATTTACCTACATTACGAAAAGAAACTTGGAAATTAACAAAAATTTCTTATCAGTGAAAAACAATTATGTTTTCGTGTTGTTTAAGATCATGAAAAGAGTCTCCAATAAGCAACAATGTTAAAATTCAACATTTATCTATTTTTAATAGAAATGTTTTACAGTATTACAGAGACTAGAAGGATAGGAAGAATTGAACTAAAATTTCAATAAAATCCCGAAGAGTATCATAATTTTCTTGGAAAAAAAAATCGCATTACAACTCGCAACTTAAATAAGTAGCAAAATTCTTAGAAACAAAGACTTTAAATAAGGATCTACTAAAAAGTATTTCCAGTACTTTTTAGTGTATATTTTTAACAGATTTGTTAAGAAAAATAACAAACATCCAGCTGTTCACAAAAATGAATCGCCTTCTGAAAAAACATCCCCCCCCCTCCACTTCCTGGTATCTTTAGCAAGCATTTTTTTTTTTTTTTTCATTTTCAAAGATTTATCATCGAGATGTCTAAATTTCAAACTAACTTGTACTTTCTTCCTCCCCTCAGAAAATATTTTGAAATTATGTCTGTCTATCTTAAACAGAATAACACTGCCAACAGTGTGGGAGGAATAATGTAGGGTTAACAGTCATTGTAACAGAAATGAAGATTTCTTTTAGATTTTGGAAGAGATCTATCTATGGAAAGTATGTCTATCTGCCCTTCCATGTGAATATGAATACGATAGTCCAAAAACTAGACAGAATCAATAGATAAAGACAAGATTATGGTTTTATCCCCAAAATCGTAATCTGTGTTAAAGTTTTGACAAAATTGGTAAACTGAGGGACATATAAAACACCTGCTTGCTTTTCATCTTCATACCATTAAGCTAAATACAAAATACCGCATAATAAGTGAGGATACCAAAAAGGTTACACTGAGTATTCCAGTTGATTTTCTTGGATAAAATAAAATAAAAGTTAATATTAGAGATTTAGAATTTATTTTTCTTTCAGAAAGAAAGGCAGGATTTCCAATAAATATATGTTAATGGCATCCAATTTGTCCCTAACATTTTTTATCAAGTTTCTTTTTTAGATTTCTGGAAAAAAAGGAGTTTCACCCTTTATTTATATAAATTATTTTCATTCAATAAAAATATTTCTACTAAAATTTTCCATAAGACGTATTTCTTAGATATTTTACTCAGAATAATGATAAAAATAAATCAGGATAAGATTAAATAGACAGAACTTGATATTTGCATATTCATTTGATTCAAAAAATTGTTTTTCATAAAAGATATAACAATATAAAACTCCTAAGGCACACTATGAACTGGAATGGAAAATAAAAATTTATTAGATTGGTAAAGTAATAAATTTTTTCGTTAATTTTATAACTTTCTGCTATTAAATGCTAATCATTTTGAATGAACGGTTAGCTTGCATTTTTTAAAAAAGCTGAGAAGTTACATTACAAACACAAAGCTTCATAAAATTTGTATATACATAATTTTTTTGCAACAATTTTACTAAAAAATTGTCATTAATTCTTTTATAGGTCTTCCTTGCCCTGAATATAGGATATTGCAAGATCATCCTTACTTTATACAGCAGCGATCTTATGAAGCTTTTACTTTCCTCAGATTGACATCACCATTGAACTGTAAGTTCAAATTAGTTTTGGAAGAAGGCCAAAGAAGGCTTAACAATTACATTAAAGGTTTGTTTAGTAATTAATTGTTTCCATCAAATATTGTAGAAAATTTTAATAACTACAAAATAAAATAAGCGCATGGAACAAAAATGGCGGTTTGAAGTTTAATATCATAACAGGTAGAAAATCTTATATCAATTTTTGCTCTTGGGAAGAACTATCATTTTTTGTTTATTAAAATAGATTGAATAATTAAATGAATTGAAATGAAGAGAGTGAAGATCACGTAAAAATAAGAAATATTATTAAATTTCAATTCAAAATAATGACACGAACAATATTTTCCTTGAAGGATATCGTCTGTAATTCAATTTGTATAGTTACTAATAATATTAAGCTTATATTTAAGATGTTACGAATCAATAGCTATATGCTCACTATAATTCCCATTTTTTTTAAGGGGCCGTGGTGGCCTGGTGGTAAAGTCTCGGCTTCGGAACAGGAGGGTTTCAGGTTCGAGACTCGATTCCACCGAGGAACCGTCGTGTGAGGGGTCCCTTGCACGTTAAATATGTCAGGCTTAACGTCCTCCTGCTGGTGTGGAGAGGGGCGTGCCTGTTTAGGTGTAGTCCTCGTCATCTGACCATGGTTCAAAATTACGAGGTCCGTCCCAAAATAGCCCTCGTTTTGCTTTAAAACGGGACGGTAATGTAACTAAACTAAACCCATATTTTAAGCTAATTTTATATATAATTGTACAAAAAGGTACTTTAATACTAAATATTTCATGGCAGTATCCAATAGTAAAAATGTGCACAAATGAGGTAATAAAACATTAAAGATATAACAACTTTATGAAGCAACCAGGAACAGAAATAAGATATTTATTTCGACAGAAAAATTCAAGTATGTAAAGAGAATACTTTATCACTTTATATATGATTAGCACTAAAAGAACAATTTAAATTTCCAGAATTAAAACTTTAAGAAACTGCCATACTGAGCAAAAGTTGATTTCTTGAAAGATATTTCGAAAATACATATTGTAATTTAAAAAACTTTTTGAAATGAAGATAAAAACAGGAAAAAGGAAAAGACTAAACTTTTTCACTATTTCAAAGCAACAAAAAATCAATAGTTACACTTAAACTTAATTTGCTCATTTTCACTTAGTTAGTATTAAATGAGAAGTATAAAGCTAAAGACATCCAAAAATATGGTATACTCACTTGTAACTTAAGTAGCTGTAACATGTAAATGTAGATTAAAATTCGAGGGAACCAACTTTAAGTTTCAAGTTGATGTAATAACGAAATTTAATTCCGACAAGAAGAAAGCTTATGAAGGCAGGAAGTTTGATTAATATCACGCAGAAGGTCATGCTGATAGGATTTAATAAAATCTTCCCCAACCCTATCAAAAAATTGAATAAAAAGAATAATCTTATTTCTTTTCACATGTACTCTAACTGAACTGAAATCATTGCTTACAAGAATTTGCTTTGAGGATCACGTGTGTATCAAATCAACATCAACCAAATAATTAAGTAATTAAAACGTAATAGCATAGCTTATGACAACTTAAGAGCCCCTTAGCCTGATTTCTTTATCCGCCAAAAATCAAGGACTTAGAGGGTAATGAACTTTAAATGTAAGTTTATAAAGGAAATTGAAACAAAAAAGAAGAGACATGAGAAAATATCTGCCAGAGAAAAATGATACCAAAGAATAAAAAAAGTATGAGAAAACCAAATTCAACCTACACAAAGAACTCATCATCATTTGAATTAGAAACATTATGAAATACTTGTACACATGTCATATTAGCATAAGTTAATATGATTCATATACTACTATTTATTCCCGATTTCCTTGCAGTTTTTTATACGTTAATATACTTTCCAAATTCTTTCACTTCTTATTGATTGAAACTTAAATAGTTTGTGTTGATATCGAATATTTAATAATTTTAGCACAATTTAGGAAGCAGTAAAATCGTCAAATTAAAATGTTATCGAAATTAGCACGTTCATATATATACTAAAATATTATCTGATAATAAACATTTGCAATATTGTATAATGCTGTTGAATATCAAATATATATATATATATATAATATCTCACGAAAATGCCCAAATTCTTTCACTTCTAAATGGTTTAAACTTGAATAAGTTGTGTTGAGATCAAAAATAATAATTCCAGAACAATTTACATAGCAGCAAACTGAAATAAAATTAAAATGTTGTAATCCCAATTAGCCCATATATATATATATATAGTACAACATTTTATGATACTAAACATCTTCAATATTCTATAAGGCTGTTGAATAGTGAATAATAAAATATAATATCTCACAATAATCCACAATGAGCTGTGCTACATCTTAACCTGAGATCATCTTAATCTGAAATATAAGAATTCAGATTTCAAAGTAGCTTCATAGACATTAGCAGCTTCTTTTATTTCAAATAAAAAATGTAATACGAAATTTTATTGAATCAGATTCGGGCTCTGAGTATATTTAGCCAAACAGATAAAAAAATTAAATCTAATAAATCATTAAAAATTTCAATTCTGGTTGGTAAACTTTTTAAGAATTATCTAAAAAAATTAATTCGACAATAATAAAAATGTGTTATATATACTATATTAAAAAACGCTTATATATAATAAGGAAATCAAATCTTTTTTATAAAATCATAATAATCATAAAATCTTTTTTAAACATCATAAAAAAGAATCAAGAAAATTTGAAAAGATTAATTTTTGCTTTTAATAAAGAAATATTTCTTGTTTACATCATTTATGATTCATACCTTATAATAAATTTAATTTGAAATTCATTTTAATTACCCTTTGTTAAAGATGAAATATAGCAATTTTTAATAGTTGAAAATTATTTATTAACTTCCAGAAGAAATATTGTTTTATTGATAGGTTCTAAATAGCACATATTAAGTAAATATTGGTATTTTAATATATTTTAAATTTACACTAACATTTAAGGACTAATTTAAAATTTCACAGTTCACGAATTATTTCATTTTATGTAAATTATATTTTAATTACGTCTTAAAATAGTTTTTTCATATAATTTTTAGTTAAGTTTTTAAAATATTTCTTTTCTTAGGTTCCAACGATAGAGAGCAAATGTATAGTCCAACCTTACCATTGATGATCGAAGTAGAGCATACTGGCAGTAAGTCAACAAACCCGTGGTGTGTGATGACTTTTGCAGCAGAATTTTACATACCACATTATTGGGGGATGATAGCAGCACCAAAAGAGGTACGATCATTTAATCCCATGCTTAAAGTCAGTTTCAAAAAAAATAGATCCAATAATATTTTATATAGAAAAAACTCCTCACAAATACAAGATTACAACATAGTTAATTTGGACCAAAACATATCAATAAATTTAAAGTTAAAAACTTTAAATTCGTTGATATGATCTTGAAGTTATTGAAATTTAGAAAAAATAATATTCATTTTTAAGTAAATATTTATGCAAGAATTATTTGGCAAGAATTTTTTTTTCTATCAATTCTTATACAGTTTAAATTTATTGCATCTAGCCATCTTGAAAAAAAAGTTTCTTGCTATTTTGATGAGGGAAAAAAATGAATTTTCCACTTCGAAAATCTGCCCTGTGGATTTATTTGTTATATAATGTGGGAAAAGTTTGAGTTAGTTAATTTCTCGCATTAAATAAGTGATTTTGCCTTCAATTGCATTTTCAATTCTGATATATAGAGAGCTAAGGAAGCTATTGTGGTATTCTAGGAATTTTTGTGAATGATTTTTTTCCCTGTCAGAAACATCACACAAAACTGTTTATAGCATTCATTAAATTGATAAAATGTATAATCGAATATCATGAAGTTAATTTTCATCCCCTCTACTAATAAAAAATTGCCATTCTAACATAATGATTTTAATATTTTCTGAGAAGGGTTGGCTGCATTTTCATTTCATTTCGCTTTTTATTTTACATGTTCAGCTCATATAAATGTTTTCTCCTTTTGCATTTATCGAAGGACAAAATAACACTAACATTACATTAAAGATATTCCACAAAAATATGAAAAAGTTATTTGATTATGAAAGTTAAAATTAAAATACAGTTTTTTTGTTGCAGACAACGCATTAATCGTTTTTAATAACAATAACCGGTAATTATTCGTACAAAAATAATAATTGCAGTATTCATAATAACCGATTAATTACATTAACCTTGGCATATGCACAAAAATAAAGTATCAAAGAAAGATTTCTAAATGAAATTCGAAGGTTTATATCATTTTAGGGGTATCGACCAAAATGTATTGTTGAAAAATTAGCATCCGTCTTTCATATTGTTCACAAATGTACTAAGTATATATTGTTATTGATAAAATTGTTTTTGTCATTTCAAATACTTGTGCAAATTTGCGAAGTGCATGGTTTCATTTCAAAAAATAATATTGAAAAATATTTAAATTTATTTTTCACTTTTTTTGCAAATTTTTTACTGAGGGCATTCTGCATTAATATTTATGCTACATACTACATAGTTATTGGCATTACTTCTTTTTTTATTCTTCTTATTGTTTTTCGATCATTTACTATTTAATTAAAGATACATAAAGTAGGCAATTTCATTACCTTACTTAATGTTTAAAAAATATTAAATTGAGATTATATTTCACTGTTTTACCTGCATTTTTATATTTATTTGGAAATATTTATGTAAAAAGAATGAATAAATGGAATCATTATATATTTGATTTCAATAATGTTTTGTAAATAACAAACTTAAACTTTGATGCTACATCAAACTCATATTTTCTTCAATTCTTTTGATTATGGGTCTGATACAGTTAATGTAAAAATTGATAAAACATAAACATTCATGGAATATAAGTAGCTGACTGGATTAATTTTCATGCAAAATAGTTTTAGATTCGTAACTGTGGTTTTAAACAGCTGAGTTTATACTTGGGAGTTTTAGAAGAAATAACTACACAGCAATGGAAATGCAAAATGCTCCTATTCTAAAATAGTTTGTTAATATAAACTTCATGTAGAATAGTTTCGAATGATCTAAATGATTGTAAATGTCAATAGCTTAGTTTACTCAAATCTATCGAAAAACATTTAAAACATAATTTTTAAGAAATCGTAGATGGTCTTTTATTACATATGAATTTTTACAGACTTTGGAAATTATTTTTCCGCTTAATCAAGGAAATTATTTTTATACAATTATGCTTTACAAAACTATTTTGAAAAGCAATGTAAAGCGTTTTTGATTTTAGGCAAATTATTTGTTTCTTGAGTTAGTAAATTGCGCATAAAATCAATCCCCCCGCCCCCCCAAAAGAATTGTTTAAAACGGGAAAATTTAGATGACTAATCTAAAAGAAGATAACTGTACTTAAACAATTTTACTATACAATTTGAGATTATAAAATAGTTGAAAATTTACAAATAAGCATTTAATTTTTTATAAAATTATATTTCTTTTGTTATTGAATTTCCATTAGTACATTAAGGTGTCTTTATTGATGGCTTGATAGTTATTTGACGCAAATGAAAATATAATAGTGATTGTCAATAGTTTTTTTTTAAACTTAGAATCGGGCATAGTACTTCATATGATCAGTAAAAGAAAAAACTAGTACATTTTAGTTATTATCATGTTCAAGAGAATCTTTATACATTTAAAAAATAAGAATAAATTAATTAATCAGTTGAATAAGTAGAATACTAATGAAATATATAAAAACAATTAATTTTATCTTAAATTTAACAGGTTTTGAGCCGAAATGTTTATTAAAATTTCCATGTATAATACATAAATAGCCTATTTGATGAGTTTATTACGCTTGGCAATAAGTTAGAACTGTATATTAGTATTCTAATCAAGCAAAATTTCTTTGAAAAAATTTAAAAGATAGTTTCAAATTTGTAAGAAATAGAAAATGATTTAAGAACAGATAACAAACGATAGTTTTAAAATAAACAAAATAAGGAGAACACTGTGGATGTTTACCTTTGATTTTGATGAAAAAGTAGTCTCAATTTTTGTAGTATTTAATTCTAGCAGGTTTCAAATTCTCTCTCATAAATTGTTATTTTCTCGGTTTTCAAACAATAAGAGAGTTTGAATGCGTTACTGCATATTCAAATGGAACACACGAAGTGATGTTCTGAGTGAACCTTCACTTATGTTTATAAATGCATTTTCTTGTCTCTGAGGAAGTTTTGATTGCCTCACAAGGTTCAGTTTTATCTATTTCCCTGTAAATGTGGGCCTCATAATTTGGCTCAAGGTTCACAGATTTTGTATTTGGATTGAAGTTGATAATAGTTAGAAGATTATCGCCTTGAAATTGTTTATTTACAGCTATTTATATTAGTTTTCATGTTTTTGGTCATTGACCTCGTTATTAGTTATTCTGTTGAAATGGAAATGATAAATTCCACGCATGGCAAAGTTTTTCGCAAAAATTTATTGAAAATTCCTCGAAATCTTAAGGAACACTTTATAAATCTAAAATTAAAGTTTTCAAGTGATGAATAAGTCTTTTAATTTTTTTTAATTTTAAAAAGGACCTCTTTTTTACAATTTCAATTAATCATTTTTCCAGATTGAAACTTCTCCTGTTTAGTAAATGTGGGATTCTAAGAAATTTTAAAAAAAATATGAGAAATATTGCTTATTTGCTAACTTTACAAGTTAAAAACTAACAAAATTAATGAAAACTGTCTTTGCTTGTACATATTGTAATATGAATCTTAAATATGAATTTTAAAATCAATCTAATCGTACTAATCATCAATCTAATCATACTAAAAAAGAAAAACTTTTGTTATAGTAACTTACAAATCTGACTCAAGGTGACCACTAACTTGACGTTCCAATAATTACAAGCGGCACACGAGATTTTCGACAATGGCTCATAGCATATCGGTATTTGTTAGTTAGTTTTGAGTAACGTTATTTGTTGTTTTAAAGTCGGAATGTGAACAAAAAGATATTTTATGTACAAAATCATGTCTGTCATACACAACACCTTTCAAATGCTCCAGAACCGTCTCAGAATCAGAAATCAACAAGATTCAGATCAGTGTCATCAGTTAATGGGTGTTATACAGAAAAAATATCCGGGTCTTACACAATATCTTCACTATCTTCGAGAAAGAGGTATATGTTTGTCGTGATATTGAACATGCTGATAACATACTTATTAGCTGCCTGATCCCTAACGGCTGTTGCGTTTTCTTCAACTTGTTTCTATTTGATAACTTTATATCCTCGATCTGGTTGTACACCAAACATTTCTGTAGTTTCAAGTCCTTCAGAGATTTTTCGCCAATTAGTTATGGTCATTGATTCTCTACGTAACTGTTTAAACTGTCAGTATTCAGGAAGAGCAACACTGGCATTTTCATCCAGCTGATAAAACAGCTTGGCTAATAAGGAGCGTTCACGGAATGACAACGAAATCGACGGACAAATTCTTGTAGAATGACATAAATTTCCGCAATCCTTTTTATCTTCGTTGTTATGTCATAAAGTACCAGTATAAGCAAATTACTTGATATAGTTTTCGATTCCCCTATTTAGTCTATCGGCATTTTTTGGTACTATTTTGTTTTTTTCTTGATAAATCGAAACCGCATACTTTAATGTATATGGTGACCAAATTTTGTTATATTTCGTCGAGTACATAACACGCTACAGAGCTCTGAACACCTCCTGTTATTTTTGATCACCCTGTATTATTTCATCAATGGTCTCTAAATTCTTACTACTCTTCGTTTTCAATACAAATATTTAAAAAAAAAGGCTTCGTTGTGTATTCTCAACGAGCAAAAACTTTTTTAGAATCCCACAGCTAAAAACACTGCACAGTTGAGTCAATTTTTATTTATATAAAAATTAGTCATGTTTAATTATGTCATCAATTTCTCAGATGCCCCCACCGACTTTAATTTTCGTAGGATACCTCAAAATCTTTATCTTACCGTATATTCTCTGTAGGAAAAAATTCGCACACATTGTTTAAGGTAATTACGGTAAATTATTAATTAATTGCAGAATATCTTATTATGAAATAAAGTGAATGTGTAATAAGCTGAGAAATGTCACATTTAATTTGAGATTAAAGAAAATAACAGACCAAGAAGAGAATATTCAAGGGAAAAGCGTTTTTCGAATACGTGAGAAATTAAACGATTCATAATTATTTTCTTTTTTTTTCATGACATTTAAATAATAGAAGATAAGATTAACGATAATATAATAATAAGATAGACATAGATACATTTAATAATAGAAGATGTGAATGACATTTTGCATTTGGATAGAATTAACGTAAAACGGAAGGAACAGATGACGTTTGATGGACAAGAGGGAGGAAGCAAACTGTCTTAACGTCATTTACTATTGTGTGTGGGATGCGGAAAAAACAATACGCTTCTCATCCTGTTAATCCGTATATCACTTTTTTGTTTTCCTGTTCATCAACCTCAAACTTCATTTTCAGTCCTTTTCAAGGTGAATTGATTATTTTTCTTTGGTTAACACTCGTTGTTAAGGGATATTTAAATAGGATCTGTTTGATACATTATTAATTACATTTTAAGCCACTAGATGGTGACACGAATATGAAACTCATGAAATGGTTTTATGTTTGTAGACTTCATACTCCTTATTTTCTTAAATCAATAATATCTTTATACAAATGTACTGAAACAGCTGGCAAGCGTAAATGTATTAAAATAGCTGGCAAAGTTTTAAATATTTTTAACAAATGGAATAGTTTTATTTGGATCAATCCTTCAAGTTATTTTAAACTACTTTTATTTTAATTACCTCTCTGAACATACGTTTTTGTGAATATGAAATTTGACGAAAAAAATTTAGCAGAAATCTCTAACGCATAGTTATATATAAAAGTTCAAGAACTAATTCTTTAGAATCTCAACAACTGGTAGCATGAGTTGTTGCCGCGAGGGTTTGCGTATTCTGTTGCTATTAGTGGAAGAGAGAGGGTAAGGAGTACACAGTCTATTAACATATTCGCTGCCACTGACGCGCCTGTGCGTTACAAATAATATGTAATTGTACCAAACCATCTATGTTATTAGATGACACCTTCTCTACAACAGTTAAAAGATAGCAAAGAAGGGGTCATCTAATTAGATAGATGGCCCTGATATCAGGCTTGGGTAGTAGCAGTGAACGTGTTAAATGATTTTCAGTCCCCAGCCATCATCAGAGATGTCATTAAAGTCCGGAAAATGTCATTATAGTTTGTTTTTTTTCACTTTATCTTCATATTTGGCTTTGGAAAGCGACTGAACGCGTTTTGTTTACAGGACGCTCTGACGCACTGGAGCCTGGGACATCTATACAACTTTCGACTTTTGGTCATCAAGTTGTGTTGATTTCAGTGGGTTGATTTTATAATCAAGTGTGTATGGCTTCCGACAGCGTCAGAATAGGAAAAAATGAATAAATACAGAGTTGACCTTTAACTCGGGAGCATGGACATTGGGCATGCTTTGTTCAAGCTCATGCCTAATTCGCAATAAATTAGTGTTCAGTATTCCGAGTAGCAGAAGTTTATCAAAAGTGATGGAAATATAGGGAATGGCGACTATAATTTTTTTTTCTTCTTTTGTCTTAAGAATTCGTCTTGAAAGTCTACAATGATAATAAGATTATTTATCTGCAAACATTTGTGGAATTAAAAGACTTTCTTTTGTCGGTTCAGAATTTGATTCAGAACAACGGCCATTATTCCTACTATATCGTGAGCGCTCGTCTCTCATGAATTTATCATCAGTCCTAATTAGTTTTTGCTATTTCGATTATTTTATTTCTTGAGATTGCTTTGTAATTTTAGTCATAGCTCTTGTAATCGGCCCTTTTTCAAAATGAAGATGTTATTAAAAGAACTCTATCGTTACAAGCTTACAAAATTTAACATGAAATATAGAAGTGAATAAGCAAAAATGAAATACATGTACAAATGGTTATACAAAATAGCTTCTCATTCGCACTAGAGGTAATAGGGGTAATATTAATACAAGATACAAAGGTTCGTTGTGTATGGTTGCAATTTTTAATGAGATCAGGTTCAAACTCCAATAACTAATGATATTTTTTCGTCAAAAAAATTCAACTCGATTAGTTTTTGTATGGTTATTTAAGATATGCAATAAATTGTGAAATGCGATTGTCTAATTACCATATAATTCAAAGAAATCGGGAGCATTTGACGGTTTATTCATAAAATTACCATAAAACTCACTAGATGATTTTATCAAAATCATTATGTTGGAAGCATCATAATGATGTTTAATAATATTTATTGCTATTGCAATTTTTACTGTCTAAAGAGCCTGATATAGATATGCTGTATCAAACAAAAAAAATTGATGGGCACTGTATTGATTTGGAAATAAGATATTTACGATAAAAAATGAGAATTAATCAATAATTTTCAAAATTTTTTCAATTAATAAATACAATTTTTTTACAATCAATCAATAATTTTCCAAATTTCTCGCCTAAAAATAATGAACTTATTGACTCAAATATTTTGCATACTATAACTATTTTTTTCCATGCAAAAACCTGGAAATTACGAAAATAATTTTCGAGAATATTTACAATGTAATATTTTCCATATCTAAACTTTATACAGCAAACACGGAGAATTAGAAATTCCTTTAGCTCAGCCCTTATTAATCTTTATTTGTTTACTTCTTCTAATAAACCGATTGTTAAAATCAAGATTTTATTACTTTAATGTGGTGCTGAAAGCAGCACCATGTATCGTCACTAATCATTTATATGTGTAACAAACGACTTACTAAATTTTTAAAATTAATAATAAAATTATCATAGGCTTAAGTAATATATTAAATCTTATAAGAACTTCCAGTAAATATGTTTCTTATCAAATTTATATACCATATTTTGCAAAGCTATACTTTGATAGGATAGTGATTTCATCAAAAATTATTATCATATGAAATTTTGTATGAAAATGGATATATGCAGGAATAATAAAGCATGATTTTATGTTAATAGTGACTTTTTGCAATTTTTTTTATCATTTTTTGTAAAACTTTCAATTTTGGTTTAGAAAACTATGCATCTAATTCATATAAGTTACCAGTAATTGGATCCAAATGAATAAAATTAACGCAAATTATTTCTTTTTCTGCAGTTTACGGTTGGTTTTCATTTTCGTATCTGATTTCAATAGCAAAGTTTTACTTACAAATGAATTAACAAAAATTAGAATTTAAATTTTTAAAAATCATGTTTTTCTATTTTCTATTTTCATTTATTATTTCAAAGATTTTCTGCTTGAAAGATGATACACGGAAAAGGAAAAATCCTAAAAAACTTTTCATTGCAGACATTTCTACGTCCATTGTTACTAAATTTTGAAGGAGCTCAAGCACACAACGAGATCTTTATAATGATCTACTAATTAAATTGTTTTTTTTAATTCCTTGAAGGCACGATCCTTGATTTGTCTTCCCTCTATTTTTCTTTCTCATGAGACGATCGCTTAATTTATCTCAGAATAAATGTTGAAAATGAATTCACTTTTTAGTCGGCTGATTTAGTATTTTTTTTCTCAAAACACAAAAAGCAAGTTATATTTAAAGAAAATTAGTTTATCTAAAGAAAAAAATCTCTGTGAAACAATAAATTACCTTTAATCTTGTTATTCATCATCTATGCCACCACAAATCTTACACATTTTCTTTTATAATTATTTTGCCATATCTTTTAACTTAATTTCATAAACAATAGAGAAAATCATATCAACTGCCCCTTTTAGCTTATTTATTTGATAGCTAACAGGCATTAACTAAATTAAAATTTACTTCTTTTTAAAAATAAAATTAAAAAAAAAACATTAATTTCTTTTGTAACTTTCCAGTGAGAATTTGAGATTGTTTCAATTTTTTTTAAGAATATGTATATTATTCTTCGGTATTTTCTGAACAATTTAAAATGATCCATGTTAAAAAAAATCCCAAACTGGTTAAAGTTATGGGGGGGGGGAGAGAATGTATCAGCTGTTTAATGTAAACATTAAAAAGTGACACGCCCCTTTCTTGGATCGAGACCATTGACCAAATGCTACAAGCCAGCTAAACTATTTATTCAACAAAAAGATATTTTTTTAACCATCAAGTAGAAAACGTATTACTCAACTCTTCACCAATTTGTTTACATTTCTGAAATGACTGCCATGAACATGCTGATATTTTGAAATTGAGTGATTTATAGGAGAGAGTGTGAGTACGAAGCGTTCGAGCAGACATATTCAAATTCCTCAAATATTATTATTTATATTTTATTCCCTTTTGTGTCTTTCTTTTATTTTTATCATTTCCACATTAACCCAAGATACTATATGATCTTCTGATGTTGTTCGATATTCTGAATGCCGTCCAAAATCAGAAATATATCTTAACAATGTTGTTGGGCATTTTGTGCTAATCGGGTTTCTTTTAAGAAAAAGTTACATTCTAATCCAAATGGTGTATGCTTTTCACCCATTTTCATTTTAAACTTAATGAAATTTTTTAGTGCCTAAGTAAGACATTCAGTTATTACTGTGAGAGACTATGATTATTTTCTTCAAAGAAGGAGCTATCATGATTGTAGAAATCTATAGTTGTTTTGAAATTTAAAAAAATCAATTAGCGTATTAATTCTCAGATTACAACGAAATTCCTTTCAGAAAATTAATATTCTGGTGGAAAACGATATAACTATATTGCGTTTCCTAAACCTAAACCTTTAAAAATTCAAAAAAAAATAAAGAAAGAAAATATTAACAAATTAAATTAAAAGTCCGAGTCAAAAAAGAAAAACTTTTATTCACCAGGAGTACCCATTATTAGCTGTTCAACTGCTGTAAGTTGCAAATAGTTTAGTAAAGAAAGTTAAATTACCTGCCATTGCTGAAAATATTTCAAGCAAGTTTCTGATCTCTGAGATATCGGCTGAGAGAAGAGAATTCTCTTCAAAACTGTCTAAATTTAATAATATTGGAGGGGTGGAATTGAGATTTCTTTAAAAATTCTAGCACTAAGTCCTTACGAATTCTTGTTACCATTCTAGACACTATTCTACCCCAAAACCATTAAGATTTGGTTTACCTGAGCTCGAACCCAACTTTTTATTGATAGATCGCACCAATGTAAGAATTGCTTTAGATTCTGATTAATCTAATAGATTTAGCAACAAAAATATGTGTTAATTCTCATTTGGATGCATGCATTAATCCCGAAAACTGCATAAATTTTAACGGATCAAACAATGCTACTTCATCAACTTGCCTTATTTATTCTAAGGAGCAAGGTATTCTGGAATTCAAATGCAGAGAACACATAGTGTTGTTTGAAGCTCGGAGGAGTATTAATTAAAAGTTGTATCAACTAAATACGCAAAAACAGCAAAATTAATATACCTTTCAATTGAAAATAAAGTAAATGAATTCAAAAATCTCGATATTCTCTTAAAGAAATTCACTGAAAGATTAGAGAGTCAATCTGCTAAATTAGTGGAAACTGTTCAAGGAAATTTGGTGCATACAATTATATTAATTTTCTTAACCCAATAAAATTTAGTCTCGATGATTCTCCTATCGTTATTTTTGCTCTCGTGTGTTGAGAGTTTTTATTCTTACTTTCTTTGTAACTTTTTTCTTATGATGTCTTTCTTACAGAGTTACTGTGGTGGTATTAAGAAGAGAGAGATCCGATTTTTGTTCTTCCTTTCTCAACAACGGACTATTGAATTTTTCAGGATTTTTTTCTTGGAGAACAAGATTTTTTCAAGATCTATTCCAAAACAATTTTTCGAATCCACTATTCCAAACGATCAGGAGGCAACCTCCTTTTTGCCATTATTCCAATTTCTCAAGAAGAGTTTTTGTTCCTTCATCATTTAATAATACAAACACAGAAATTTTAGCAATTGAAATTCAAACCTCTTTAAATATTATAATTTTTAATGTGTACGCATTTCTGGGTTTAATTATTTATCAACATTGAAATCACATATTCATCGCATGGGCTCAAATATTTATTTGATTCCTCTTAGTCTGAACATTTATTTTTGGGCATTTAAATCTGCATTATCCTCTGTGGGGAAATATTGCCGTTGGGGTTAATACTTTACAAGGAGATCATCCCCTTTGGTTTATTTGTAAACTAATTTAAGTAAGAAATGCGTATTAATAAAGCAAATTTACATTCTTATGCTAAATTTCAAGCATTTCAGATATTCTATTTCATTACGAGCTGGTGCAATATTATATATTTTGGAAGTACGCTTTCGAAATAAGCATTAGTAATTGTCTTATTTTAGTATAAAATATTTTCTTGCAATAATTAATAACGGTGATATTTTTTTATTTATATCATACACGTGATTTTTTTACTTTATTTAGTTCTATCAGGAGTTCAGAAATTTTCCGGATAATTTGCGAGTCTATGTTCATACATTTAATGGAAATGTCGAAGATGATTTGCTCATGGAAATTGAACTGTTTAGGAGAAATTTAGAATCTCTTGGATTGTGCTATATTAAAACAAAATTTTATATTGGTAAGATCATTTTTCATGAACTTCCCTGATAGTTGAAATTATTTAGTATATGGCTCATACAATTTAAAAATATTTAACATATAATTTAATGCTTAATTCAATGGCTCATACATAAAATTATTGAAATAGATAAAATAAAACCCAAAATAATTTTAAAACACGAAACTAGCTATAAATTCAGTTATCCTTGTGGCATTTAAATTTTTATTGGGTTAGTACATCGCCCCCCCCGGTGATTTGCCCAAAAAAAGTAGTTTTTGATTTTATGCTTTTTAAGCGGCGTTCTTACGTCCTCTCCACCTGCAGACGAGGCGCGCTTTTTCCTGTTTCCCCTCTCTTGCTGGCAAATTGTCAGTAAACTGGGCAGATATCAAAGCACCCCAGAAGACCTCAAGAAGGGATCAAGGGGGGGACGTTATAGAAAGAATAACTAAAAAATGTATCTGGAGTCCTGTCATGAAAACGATTGCAATAGGTAGTCATTTTATAAGGCTTTCTATAAAGTTTTTTCTTGCTTAAATGACGATTGTAACGCTTATAGGTTGCAAGCAAAAGATATTTGATGCATTTCTTTGATGGTTTATATTTCAATGTATATGTTTTTGTATATGTTTCGAAAGGGAAAATTGGAGTTTACCTTTGGAGTATGGAAAAATTAAAATAAAACACTCAAAAATGCTCTCAATAGTAAATAATCTAAAATTTATTTACATGCTTTACTCAAATTTTGAAAATATGAGGTGAGATATTAAATATTTCGAATAGAAATAACAGAGCATAATTGAAGCTAAATAATCCTTTTTTAGCGTTTATGAAATTAGATCCCTTCTCAGCCCCTATAATCGCTTTAATATAATAAAAAACGATTTTTACAAACATAATAATGATAATTTTATGCATACATTGATTTCAAACTTTTTCTCACTCTCATTAAAATCTGCAATGAGTTTATAAAACTTTTAGATCCCTTATCCTATTAACAATTACTCGCCTTACTTCATTTCTAAATAACATTATATATCTTGTTAAATCCACGGAGTCAAAATACGCCTATGCTTATAAGAAGAGAAATTGCTATGACATTAAAAGAATGTTATTTCTAATGTTATTGAGAATTGTTTTCTACAAATTTGCATTCTATATCACTAAGTACTATTTCAATCAAATAAACAAAATCATTTGAACTTAAATAATAAAATATTGATATGAATAATTTTTTATCTGTTGCATAGTATTTTAATTTCTTTTTTTTGCAGCTATTTACAACATTCCTCACAATCCAGGTGATTCGAGAAACGAATTATGGTTTAAAAAATGTTCAAAATAATGCTTGCTACAGTAGTAGAGCAGCATCTACTTGTTGATTTAGATTATTTGTAAATAAAATGAAAAATTTGATAATAAAATAACGTTTATTTCAAAGTCTTGTTCTCTTGCTATGAGTAAAGGTGGTATCAATCATAAACCTCATTAATAAGATAAAATAAAGGAAGTATAATACAAATACGAGAAGACAATCTTAAAATCACAGTTTTAATGATTCGCAACAGAAATATTTACAACTTAACCCTAAATATATTATAAAATACCATTAAGAAATAGATTACATTAAAGATTAATGTCATATAAAATTACAAAAAGGCAAAAATAAATACATCATATATATAAGTGAAAATAATCATATAAAATGAGGGAATATATAATGATAATTGTATTCAAAATATTTTTATTGGTAGGTTCGCTCATTTATCTAACATTTAAAAAGCATTTTGTTTGCGATGTCAAATAAATGTAATTGCATAAAAAAAAGATTTTTTTTTTTAAGATTTTAAAAATTAATGGAAATGCATACGAAAATTAATTTTACAGTAACTTAATGCTTTTATGATGTATTATAGATCAATTATTTTAAAATTTGCAGATTATATTAATTGCTCCTTTATATAAAATGAATACAAAAATGATTTATTAATGTCAGAAACTTTTAGAATAATAATTAAAAAAATGACTCACAATGATTTTTATGAGACTGTCGATAGAGACGTAACTATTTGCTAAAGTACTATTGTTTAAACATTGTAATATTGCATTTATTAAACCGAAAAACGCTTTACACTAAAAAAATCCTTTAAACAAATTTTGTTTTGGTTTTAATTCAATAAAAATAATCGAAGATATTTGAATCATTTTGTTAAGTAAAACGTATTGTTAGTTGAAAATTATTCTGTATTTTAAAAATATAAAAATATAATGAAAAATTATTGAGAAATAAGGCATATATATATATATATATGCGAAAACGCATAATACTTTTTTTTTCGATTGAATTAAAAATGCTACAGTAACACACAACAGAAAGCATTTATCTACATGTTGCAAAGACATTTAAGAACAAAATAGAAAGCAAACTTGTAAATTAGAGAGCTTCCTCTGATCACATTTGAAAGAGAGTACACGATGAAATGTCCGTTCTAAAGGGTAGATGCCGATTCATTCATGAAATATGATTTGTTGAAATATGTTATAAAAATGCATGTTTTTATATAATAAAATATATTTTCGAACTCTTCATAATGAATATCAACAATATATACAAATAATATTTTCTATACCAACATATCAAGGAGATACTCTTTCAGCTGTTCCACTCTAAGAGTGTTGTAGAATGCCTGTCTTGTATGCAGTAAGTTTGTTTTAAAAAGCAATCTAGAACATTGCACACGGTATTATCAGTTGCGATCGTTTTATTCAAATGATGTAACTCCCCAGGCATGTCAGTTATTCAGTATTTAGTTTGGTGAGATGATAGTATTATTAATACAAATAAGCCATTCTTTGCATTCACATTCTGGCAGCATGGATGGATGAAGCCATTCGCGTAGATTTAGCAGTGACAGGTGTATGAGGATCGTTTATGTAAGCTATATTGACTACGCCATCACTTTGAACACCCTTTTCGACACCGTTAGGCGTATAAGTTGCATTTCTGAGGTTGTTATTTGTCACCATTTCCACAGGGAAAACAGACTGAAAATAAAAAGTTCAAAAATAATATCAAATTTCTAGATATCTGTAAAATATCATCATTTTAATGTAGTCAAATTAGTAATTCATTTTAATTTTATGCATAGAATTTGTTACTACCTCTCTTTTGTTGTTGAACTTAAAAGAAGTCATTTTAAAATACATGAATAAATTGTATTCATTGGTATTAAACTCAGTGGCAAATTTATAAAATATTCTTTAAAGAGGGAAATCATATTTTAATATTAATATTTCATATGAATTTCGAATAACTTACAATTAAAACATAACAATGTTCGATAAGTAAAAAATATATTTACCTTATTATTTTTCACTTTGGTAAATAAAGCTAGAACTTTTCTGGTGACTGGACTAATCAGATCTTGTTTCACATCGTCCTTTCCATGCGCACCTGAAATAAATAATATATGTGAAAAAATTTCAAATTAAGAATTGTTTAATATGATTCGAATATTCAATATTTAATATAATGATTTAATCTGGGTTACATTGAATATTTTAATGTTGATTGAATTTGTTGTAAATGGCTAAATTTGGAAATAAAGGATGATTTCTAAGATATTTTATTTTTACTATTGAAAGAATAAATTATTGCTCTATTATTTTTATTAAATATATCTTTTTGAATTACATCAAAATAGAGGATAATTTTTACATTCTCTTAAATTTCTTCATGATTTTTTTTTCATAAAAGCATTCTGCACAAAGATTTGTAGAATTTTTTGTATTTTATTTTAGAGACTTTGAATGTATGATCGGATTTTCGTAAAAAATATATTACCTGTTAAGAAGCTGATGATAAGTCCGATTATGATAACTATAAAGCATCCAATTGCACTGTACCACATATAAGAAAGTCTATAGATTACAAAGATATCACTCCTGAAAAAAAAATTTAAGATATTATTTACAGATATTTTATTCAATATTCTACAAAATTAATAGAATTTCAGGTAAGTTATATAAAACAAAGCAGCTTTTAAAAGAATTACACTGATGGAAAAAAAAAATCCCAACACTAGGAAGGAGCTGTGCTAGATAAACGAAATTTGGTAGGCGTGTTTCTACATCTGAAAGATGACGTCGATTCCAATTTCGAGCTACGCGCGTAAGTGTGGCGCTAGTAGCGACACTATGAACATGCAAATGAGGTTTGCTTTAAATAAGCGCTGTAAGGTTCGTGATCGTTATTTACAGTTGAGATTTAACGTAGTGAGTTAATGTTAGTTAAGGATGCCTCTGAGAAGACGAAGAAGCCATTATCAACAGCACACTGAGTTTGAACAAGGTCGTGTTGTAGGGCTACGAGAAGGTGGGTTTTCTTTCCGCGATATTGCTGAAAGACTTGGCAGGAATGTGTCCACTGTGCAGTGGTCAAGGGAAGGTACTGTCTCAAGAAGACCAGGTTCCGGGCGGCCACTCATAGTCAAATTTCATATCAAATATTTTCAGTGTTTTACAAAATATATATTTAATCTAAATTATTAGGAATATATTATTATTATATATACATGAAGAGCTTTTTTATTCAACTAATTCTAACACGGTTGTAGTTAAAGCTGTTGATTCCGAAGTTTTCACACCAGGAACACACAAAGGGATAAAAATCCCTAGCACTTGAGCTTACCTTTCAAGGATACCTAAGATTTTTTTTGCTAAATTTGATACGTAGAAAATCCCTATTAGAATTTAATAATAATTTCACTAAAGGGAAAAAATATTTTTGTCTGATCTTGTTTTGTGATGTGAACCGTTATCTATTTATCATCGCTTCTTCAGCATACAAATTATCACTCCAGTGGTAAAATAAACCGAAATTAAAATTTCAAAAGTTTCTTCTTTTCAGCCTCGCAACTTCGAAATGATATTTTACATAAATACACATACATGCATACATACACACGTATAGTATTGTGATATTTATTTGGTGTGTTATAACCAAAATATCAATCTGAATTTTATATCTAGAAAATCAGCGAGAAATCTACATCTTAATGTTTTAGAAGCAAAATGAAAAGAAACGTATAGTATAAAAACATGTATTTTATAACATTACATACATCATATCATTACTATGTATAGCTACATAAATATAATAATTATAAAACTTTTAAGTACATTATTAATTGTTAATCAACTGTTGTTAAATATCTAATAATGAAATACATTCAATAGATTTTGAAATATTGATATATTGATGTCATTGTACATTTATGTAATATATGTATGCATTTTTTCAAATTCAGTATAATTTTCTTCAATTACAAACCCTCACATAATTATTTTATTGATAAACTAATATTGTGACCGAAAGGGAGCCAAAATTATAATTCTATCAGGGTAGACTATTAAAATCAATAAATCATGCCAATTTAGTTAAAAATACATTAAATGACATCACAGGACATGATTTACACGGGGACAAAACTATTCAGGACAATAACATTTAACTTATATTCATTAAAATAATTCTCGGGGACTACATCCTGCTTTACGCTCGCTTCCAACTGATAGTTCATAGCAACAGCCGATAGAGGGCAGAGGAAAACAGTCACGGTTACAATATATTTTTAAAGTTGGATTAACATACATACATATATATATATATATACCGGGTGGCCAGAAATAAAACACCCCTACTGTGACCTCCCTGGATATCGAACTACTCAGTGTAAAGGCTTGAAAATTTGTGGACATACTATTCAAAAAATGGGGAAACGGATTTCACGAAAAAAAAATTTAGTTCCAGAAATCACCGATAGGTGGCGCTGTACCACTGGACGTATGCTGAAAAGACACAAAAACACGTTTTAAACACATTTTATTTGAAAGTACCAAGCATACATGAAACAAGGACGTTATCGATGCAGGGAATGCTGCTCAATATGGTTCCCTCCTGAAGATGTAAAATGTGAAGTCTGTGGACAGCTTGTTCAACTGCGGATCGTAACTATTCATCTGAGATGCTTCTCACATGCAGACTGATACTCTCTTTCAAATCTGCCAAGGTTATCAGACGTTCTCGATAAACAAGGTTTTTTAAGTGTCCCCAAAGCCAAAAATCACACGGATTAAGATCCGGTGAACGAGATGGCCAAGTTGTCGGAAACGCGCGACTGATTATTCTGTCAGTGGTGAAATGTTGGCGAAGAAACTGTTGCACAGGGAGTCCAATGTGTGGAGGTGCTCCATCTTGCATAAAAGTAATGGTGTCAAGGCATTGGCGCTGCTGCAAATGGGGTACAACAAATGTTTCGAGCATCCTTTTGTACCTGTTGGCCGTCACGGTACATGTCTCAAGGCCATTGGAAGTAACCTCTTCGAAAAAGAACGGTCCAAGGATGAATGTGGCTGTGAATCCACACCAGACTGTAACTTTCGGTGAGTGGAGTGGAATCTCTTGGAAGGTACGGGGGTTTGTCGTGTCCCATATGCGACAGTTATGGGTGTTCACTGTTCCACTGAGGTGGAAATGGGCCTCATCGCTCCACAGAATCTGCCACGGCCACGATGCATCCACTTCAACTCTAGCAAGAAATGTCAATGCAAAGGTCAGTCGCATCTCCCTGTCTGTGGCCAGCAATTGTTGATTAAGGCGGATTTTGTACGGGAAACAATGCACCATTTTTCTGAGTACGTTCCACACTGTGCTATAGGGAACACCCAAGTGTCGTGACACTGCACGTGCACTACTGCAGCCTAAAACATTATCCATTGACTGTTCAACAATACCGGTGGCAACATCTTCAACGACATCTGTGGAGAGGTATGAAATCAATACGACGGACCTCTTAAAGAATTATTTATTTTGTTGTCCGCTTAAATGGGACCTTTACAATTTATCCGCTATGGGACATAGTTATTATAGAATTTGCTCCGCTTAATCGGGAGATTACTCCGCTTAATGGGAGATTGATGTTTACAGTATGAAAGCTTGTAGCTTACTCAATAGTTTTACATTTTCCAGTAGGTGGCGCTGTTCATGTGGGCGGGGCACATGACGTTGATCTTAACA
>JAPMOQ010038391.1:119127-198691 GCA_026543055.1 Argiope trifasciata
ATATATATATAAATAAAAGTAAGCACAATAAT
Organism: Argiope trifasciata; assembly: GCA_026543055.1. Taxonomy (NCBI): domain Eukaryota; kingdom Metazoa; phylum Arthropoda; class Arachnida; order Araneae; family Araneidae; genus Argiope; species Argiope trifasciata. Next base: position 119,160 of record JAPMOQ010038391.1, read on the forward strand.
AATAATAATTTTCTTATACGAAATAATGTCACTGCGAGATCTAATCTTACGCATTTAGCTTCTTTATAATTCTAAATTAATAATTACCGCTGGCAATGGCTTAGCTGAAATGTTTTGATAAGACAAGCTATTATTTTTAACATATTATCTATCAATGATAAATAATAAGTTTTACTTAATATTTATATTTAATCTTATTTAGGGTAAAAAGAATGAACCGAATTCACTGTCAGATATTTAGAAGTTATATAAATTAAATCACGCAGATAAGCAACGTGAAAAATTACAAGAATTTATTTGTTAACGGAATTCCCATACAAGAATGAAATTTTTCTTCTATGCAAAAAAGTTATCTGCAGCGAATATAGATGGCAGCACGATTGTTTAATGACAGGTTACAAATTTATTAGTCGTAGGTTGCCTGCGCAATCCAAAATATTCTTACGTATATGTAATTTTATGCATCTTCCTTAAACCATGACTTAGCATCGGCATGAATTCCTTTTGTTTCGAAATATTGCATAGAGTAAGGATTTTCGTGTTGAATGCTTTTATTATGAAGGATTTTTTTAGAAAAAGTTGTTACTTTTAAAATTTCTCAGAATAGTAAAATTACTTCACCATTTTTCAAATTGTATCTCTTTTAAAACTAAATTAAAAATAACAAAGATAATAATGACAAATTTATTATCAGTTAGAAGTCTGTAATAATTAAGCCTTTGAATATTTTGCTTTCAAATGCTAAATGAAAAACTTCTGTTTGAAATTTAAAAATAAATAAAAATAATTTCTTTTGTCTAAATGAAACTGACATGGTCTTAGATGTTTTTTTTTCCTTCATTTCGTTCTTTACCTGATTGCTCCACTAAAAATTCCAGCTACAAAAATCCCTGGTAAACAAGGCATTGTTCCTAATGTATCCATGACGTATAAGGGTAGAAGCTAAATTGGAGAGAAAAGAAAAAAATTTAATGTAATAAAACAAGCCAAAAAATTTTTCATGGATTCTAAAACTAAAACTATATTCCTTTTATTCTCTTGATAACTTTTTTTTAGTTATTTTGATCATTAAAACTTCAATCATACATGATTAGTTTTTAAGTCATAAATTATATTCATTTGTTGGAAATTTCTTGAAAAGGGAGCAAGTTTTTTTTCTTTATAATAGTAAATATTTTCTTAAATTAATCTTCAATATTACACTGTGAAGTGAAACATCATTTGCATCATTTATATACATGCAATCAATTAATTAAATAGAATATTTTTTTTATTTTAATCTTAAATGAGGAAATTAAACCTCTAAAAATTATGACATTGAATTTTAATTTGTATATTTAAGCTAAAAGAAGAGGAAACTTTTTATTTAAATATTATAGTTACCTTTTTACTACTAATTTTTTCTACATGTCTCACTCCTCATTTCACAGGAACGTGCAATTTATGTTATGTAAAGTTAAAAGCAAATCCATAATTTTAATAACAGTGTCTATATTTCTTCACAATAAAATATGTATACATATTACATATTGAATGAGAAATTTAATGTATATTTAAAAATCCAAAAATAATATTTTTTTTAAATTAGAAACTAAATTTTGGAGAGTTGTTTTCTGCGCCACTGTGAATCCTTTGCAGATAATCAACTTTATAAAGCATTTATATTTATTACAATTAATGTCAACGTTCACAAGGCGTTTATATGCACGTTTAGAATGATTAAAATCATAATCACTGGATGATTGTTAATGCATCACTGTCTATTTTCACTGATGTAATATCAATCTTCGTTTTAACAGTTAAACTCTTTTCCAAGGTAAAGTAGATGATGAATATTAAAAACAATTTACCTTAAGAAAGCAGTCATATTTCTCTTTCAGAATAAAAGGATTTTTCTCAAACATGCATTCCATTTAAAAGAAAAATATTTTTTAATTTAAAAGTTTGTAGTAAAGCAAACATGTTGCACTTCCAGATCTCTTGTAGCAAATTAACCATGGGGAAAAATAACACATGACCCGGATTTTCATTGAAAAAACGAGCTATACGAGCATTTCTGTTTAGAAAAAGGACGAAAAGTTTTAAACAAACCTATGATGACGTCAAGATTTCAAAAAAAAATATCTACCAATATCTAAGAATTTTATTTTCATATAGAAAAGGAGTAAAAAAATACAACTCTAGGCATAATTTCATAGTTTGAATTTTCTAAGTTGATTTTAAATATTACTTTGACATATTTAATTTAATAAGTCTAATAAGTGCTATTTCATTAATTTCCAAATGTATCTTATATTGGGAGGTTGCGAAGTTTTTCCACCTGACTACAAAAACAGTGAAATAAAAACAACTGGATGTGATGCAATAAAATTTTTATTATGTTATAGTCCTGTTCTTAAATTATTTTAGTCCAGCATAAGCACAACTAATTCAAAAAAAGTCATTTTTAAGTCCATTGTTACCGAAATGACGCCAATTAAGTCATGGTGAAAATAGCATCAATGACGTTCATGATTATCTGATCTTTCTCCACTGGATTGTTTTTCTTTTGTGATTGCATAAAAGATACAGTGTTCGCAACACCAGGCGAAAATATTAATGTACTCGAAGTTTAGATCACAACGTGATAGACGAAACATTGACAATACATAGCGAGAGTACCAGCTCGACATTTTTCGAGTTACGAAGAATGTTCATATTGACATAATTGTTTTTATTAAAAATATTATAACTGACTTCATAATATATAGAGGAAAATATACGTCAAATTGCAATAGCTTTTTACGATAATTTTTTGTATTCAGGAAAACTCTTTGTGAATACCCTCCATTTTGGGAATATAATTTTTAAATCAAACTGCTAGAAAAGTATGTAATAAAACCTTAATATTCTTTGATGTTACTGTGCAATTATTACAGGTTCACTTTCATCTATTCATAATAATTACAGATTTACAATCATTAAAGCAATTCGTGCTGTGGCTGCATCTTAAGAAAATGTCTGGGAATGAAACAGATTGAAAACAATTTTATAAGATTGAATGCCACTTCTTGAAGACCATTCGCTGAAAATAACAGATTTATTAATTTTGTCAATTTAAACATTTTTTAACACTTAATTCTTATCAAGAAAGGTTTCTTTGTTCTTTGAGGAAAACTGAAATACCTATCATTACTGATAAAAAAATCTTAAAGTATTAAGCACTTTTTCTTCTGTTATATATTTTATAATACAAAATTCACTTACTTGATCAGGTGCGCTGACTTGTTTTGTCTTCATGGGATCACAGTCAGCGTATCTAGTGTATATCAATAAACCAGCAAGAGTTGTAACAGTAACAATAGTCACTAAGCCAGGTAAATTCAACCAAATTGCACTAAAAACGCAAGTAAAATATGCATTATTTTTGGCTTTCCTCGACACTTTTAGTCATTGTATAAATGACTTTGAAAAATTTTGGATCACGAAGATTGAGAAAATTAATCACTTCAAATATCAAAATTATATTACAGTATAATTAGTACCTGAGACAGAGTACGAATATATGCTGGGTTTACATTGTGAATTTATCTAAACAAAAATAATGACCCCAAAACTAATAATACTATGCTTCTGAAATTTTTTCCAATTGAGTAGGTGTGTTGGTAAAAATTTTGTTCCAATTTCTAAAAAAAGGTTTCTGGTATAATATATATTTTTTTCTTTCATATAAATTTGGTGTAGAAGCCTCTTGCAGATTTAAACTAGAGATTGTGTTATCACAGCTAAGAATAAGAATTTTTTAATACGGAAACCTGATTGCATACATATGAAACTAAAGAAATAACGAGAATAATTTTTAATACATTTCTATTTATTTTTCCTTAATCGTCATATTCCCAGACAAATTTCTTTTAAACTTCAATAACATGCCATAAGTTCGAAATTGTGAATGAAAACTTTTTGAATTTTTAATAATTTGCATTAATATGAAAAGAAAACTTCTTAAGATTTCTGACAATTATTTGATTAAATTGCGCAATATGCAATATTTCTTTTAGCTTTCACAATTCTGTTAATAGCAATTTCTTCCTAAATTCTAAAAAACTACTCTTAGTTCAGAATTATTGAATCCAGATTTTGAAATTGTTATCGATTGAAGGATATTACTCAGATTTTTAATCACTACATTAATCTTATAGAGAATCATTTATAAATTAATTATAAAATTGATAAACATAACTTTCCGTTTAGGCTGTTCCATTTAGGTTGTTAATGTTACCAAAGCAATTATGTTTATTGAATATTAAGCAGCAAACATTTATTATCGCTCTTGAAATATCAATTTTATACGGCAAAATATCAAACCCTTTCTTCTAGGAGTTTTATGGAATAATTTTTAAATATAATGATTCTGATATACAGTAAATATTATTTATTTTATGCAGAAACAAAAAATAACTTTTTAATAATTTTCAACTGACTTTCTGTACCTTGTTTTTGCGAAGTGAGATTCTGTAAAAATATAAATTTTTTCTTGCATTGAAATTTACCTCAATGTAAAAGCCAGATTCATTAATAATAAAACATAAAGCATTGTGAAAATTAGGTGCGTTTTTCAGCAAAATTACGAGAATGAGCCCTGCAACAACTATCTGAAGGAAAAAGAAATAAGGTACGTCCAATATTTTTCGAGCAATTGACTTCAGGTGATTTAACGATAATCTTCGAGCAATTGGGTTTAAGCTGCTTTAGCTTAAAATTAACATTCAACATAAATAAAAATATTCATCTTCTGCCAGATTAGAGAAAATATCCTTAATTTATTATTTTTTTAAATATAGTAACAGTTGTTAATAGTTCCTAAGTAGCAATATATCATGACATAAGTCTTTCTATATCGAGACAATAAGATTTATTTTAGAGAAAATGCAATAATGGCCAAACAACTATAAATCCTATTTTTTTACTGGGCAAAATAATATTAAATTTTTAAAAATTGGATTTCTGTCAAAATTAATTTCGATAAAACCAAAAAATTTCTGAAACATGCTTGAGATGCATGTTTAAAAAATATACAAGAAACATCTTTGTTTTATATAGAATGTTGAAGAAGAAAAAACATCCAAAAATATGGAATTCTAGAACATCACGATTTGCACTTTACAATTGCACTCAATACCGAGAATTCAAAATGATAAATTACACAGTAATTATTTTGAAACGCGTGATTGAGAAAGCGATGCCAAACTAAGAGCAGATGTTTTACAGATCAGCTAATCAAACAATCTTAGTGACGAATCATATTAGAAAAGCCAGCGAAAAGAGAAAGCAAAATTTTAAACACGCCTGACAAACAAATATATTTAAATGTCAGTATTTAATTACACTACACGAAAACGGTGACTTTTCTTTCTCAGTATACCAAAGAAAGTTAACTTTTCTAATATATTTACTTCAATTATTGAAAAAGCTGATTAAGCTCATAAGCAGCCCTTTTTATTACTTTTTCAATTTGATCTTTTTTTTTGTTCTATATGTATATTGGACATTATTTATAAAATTTGTCTAGATGTGGTCACATTGTTAAAGAAAGAAAGTTGCACATTTGGAGTTATAGAACGTTTGAATCTCAACCTTTTAACATGATGAGATTTTTTCCAGCTATGGAGAACGGCAGACGAAAAACAGAGTAATGCACATTGTTTTATTCAAAAAAGTATAGAAGTAATCTAAATAACATAAAAACTTACAAGGGATTTCAAAACTTTATTAGCGGTAAAAAGCTATTGCCCCCTTGAAAAAACCAAATCTTTTAAATTTTTTGACAATAATATTCAAAATAAATTGTTGTTATTTCTAATGGCACTTGTCATAGACAAGCTTGCTGTCGAACTCAGCGTTTTTTGGGAGAAATACTGCGTAATTCCAAAGATTTGGAAGAACGCAAGAAAATAAATGCATTTGTGGGGAAATTGGTACAGTTTACCACTATTTAAGGGAATGTATGGAAATATCAGAGTTAGGGAAGGACCTAAAGATTGACAATAATGATTTAAGTACAGTACTGATGGTACCAGGTAATCTCAAAACCCTGAAGGATATGATGTTAAAGATTGACAGTTTCGTTCCAACTGTTTGAGAGAGTGCAGATGGAGAGGAAGACAGTCATTTACTGCTCCGAAAAGAATGCTAGTTTGACTTATTGGTCAATATAGAGCTGGACAATACTTATTCAGCAGTCGACCACAACAAATCCTGTTGATACTGCTACGTTCAGTGGTGGAGGGGTGGTCGGCTGTATGCAAGAAGAAGAATCGTTTTTAAGCCGAGAGAGTTTCTCTTGTTTTTTAGTAGCATCAGCGAGAGCCAATAAAAACATCTTAGCTACTCAAGCATCACATTCACTTACACAGTCTTTTTTTACGGGGAGGGGGGGGCACATTCACATATTTTGCAGACAGAACTGGTGAAGAACCATACCCGAACCCTGGAAGCCCAGATCAAGCTACCCCTATGTCAAGATGTCGGTTAATGATTTAAGCCGAGTAAGCATCCCTTGTTTTTCCAGAAGCGCTAATTAGAATTAAAAGTACGACTTAGCCAATTCATGTGTCACATTCGCTTGCACAATCCCTTTATGCAGGGAGACACATTCACACACCTCACCGATAGAACACATGAGAGGAACAACCATGCCTGAACCAGAATCACGTAGAAGACTCACTACCCTTGAGCCAGGACCCTGGCTCAAAATAAATAGGAAGAATAAGTAGGGTGATAAAAAAAAGAATACACTGGTAGACAGCTATAAATAAGAAGCCCGTTTTTTTCATTAGTGTTTGTACACATGAAGCTTAAGTTGTCTAAAAAGTAATTTTTACAAACTTTCTTTCGACATTTTTATACGAATTTTGTAAGAAAGTAGTGTTCATATTTTGAAAACTATAAATTTCTTCCACGGTTTCTTTAAAGTTAAGGAATATAATTTTCAGCTAACTTACACTTTTTAAAAATAAATATGTATAACCTGTTTCTTTAACTTATGCTTCAAAATTCCGAAATATACTTCGTAATCAAATTCAAACGAAATTAATAAATAAATCAAGTTCCATCGAATGAAATCATTTATTGATTGATTATTGCCCATATATAAAAAGTTGCTCTCAGACAGGATCTAATCAATCTAATTTCCATGGCTTCTGCTGAAAGTCATGCAATGCTGCAAATATTAAATATTCCGGTTTGTTTTGAGAGCAAAACCAGTAAAATTGGAAACATAAAAAAGGGTCCGAAGATTATTATCAATTGAGTTCAAATAAATCCATCACTAGTTTAATCCATCACATTTAATCCATCACATTAATCCATCACTAGTTTGACGGGTAATTTTTTATATTAAAAAGAAAAGAAAGGGAGCATTCGCACTCGTTATAAGAAATCAGATTATTTTTCGAAAGATTGTTGAAATGAAAATGGAATTATGTCTTCACAAATAGCTTTGTTTAAATTTTATCAGGAAAGGGATGGCTTTAATATATATATTTTTAAATTAAATGGCAATTCTTTCTTCTCACGTTTTCTTCAAAATTACACCATTTTCTGCGCTTGAGCTCTAAGCACCAAACGCATAGAGTTAGAATAATGTGTATATAGTGTATATAGTATATGTGTATATAGTATATATAGTATATATAGTAAGTATATAGTATATGTGTATATAGTAAAGAGACCTTTTTACTGCAGGTGAAGATTAGACAATTGTGTAAGGACTCTTGAAAACCAACAACTAAAATAAAAAAACAAAAAAAACATAGTTTCTTCGTGCTGTAATCTATAGATTAATGCAACAATGCTATAAGCATGGTGACTGCGTGTTATAATGTATGAATTAATGCAACATTGCGTATAATAACGCGTATAACATAATGTATGAATTAACGCAAAATAGTAAAATGGTTATTGATAAAATTTTTACAGAATTTAATCTATCAGAAATTCGAAATGTATGATAAAACGGTCCACTCGATTTCACAAAAGTTTGGTATTACACTCAGTGTTGTAATAACAGATCCTGATATGTTAAGTATTATGTTAGTTAGCATAAATTACAGAGACTGCCTAATGTATAGAGAATATGGATGTAATTAATTAAATAGTCGTGTGATTTGGTTTAATTAACGTCCCGTTTTAAAGCAATACTGGAACTATTTTGACTCGGACTTCGTAATTTTGATCCACTGTCAGATGATGAAGACACCTCTTCTGGCGGCTCCTTCTCCAGATTCCGCGCCACGCCAACCTGCGGAAGTTTCACCACGACCGAATGTGCCTGCGCCAGACCCACTTAAACGGCGGTTCTTCGATGGAAATCGAAGAAGCAGTTTGTAACATTACTTTCGTCTGCATTTATAGACGCATTTTTTAAAGCCGTTCAGATATATATATATATATATATATATATATATATCACTGAAAAAAAAATACTTTGAATATCCAGTGATTATCTATAACCAAGCAAAAGTTTCATAATTTAAAACTCCCATTTAATCTTTAAAATAGTTCTTAACTAAAACGCTCTTTCCATGAATAAGTATTACTGATAAATTCCACGATATGCAAATTAAGTCATAAATAAAAAGTAGCAAAATAATAAGGAAACTACAATATATAAAAGATATTTATTTCATATTTTTAATCTCAAAGGAACAAAACATTTTTTTTAAGATTAAAATGAAATGCTTTATAAATGAAACTAAGAAAATCAGCTAAAGACACTATTTCATCTAGTAAGAAGGAAATATTTTTTTAAGTCACCAAAATTGTTATTCTGTTTTTTAAACCTTGAAATACTAATAAGTTATACATCTTCAGTTTCAGGGACAAATCGGACATGGTTTTTTTTTCATAGAAATCTTCAGATTGTTACGCAATGTCTCTAGATCATGCCTAGAGCAATATTTATCTCAGCTGTACATAAAAAATACGCTGGTCCGAGTGCTTTTGAATAGCATTACGATGCAAAAAAGACATTATTATAAGATAACTACACATTGCATATTATTTCAGACGATGGAAAAGAAATTTAATAATATTTATAGTTTTTTGCATTGTAGCAGTGTTTTTATAGCTGTCTTTCAAAAGATTATTGTTTTCATAACACGAAGAGCTGATGGTTTTTTTTTTTTTAAACATTTTACTAATGTTTGAAAACAGTTTTTGATGAATTTCAGTTCAAACCGTTCTGAATCAGAAAATAAAATATTTTTACAAATATCTCGCTGTGTTTGTCTTTGAAGACGAGGATTCGATAATGCAACAAATGGGACAAGTCAAAAATTGGTTTGCGGTTTTCAGGATAAATTTAAAGATCTTGATTACATTTTGAACAAAATTCTTAATCGAGGAGTTTGTCCATATACCTCAGTATAAACTCAATAACTCAAAATAAATCAAGCACAATAGTATATGGAATCTGGCATATGATTTAATTATCAAAATTATAGATTCCTGTCAAAGTTTAGATTTGTAGACTGGTGGGCAGATATTTTAATAAACAATATAAATCATGGTCAATTATTTGGATGAATTATTAAAATTAATTAATTAATTAAATTATTACTGATCAATTAATTATTTGAAAAAATTTTCTTGACAGGCTCATTCGTTATTTTACTATCTCTCTATTAATTTATATCATTTCATGTTATTTTTGTTCATTATAAAATTTCGTTTTTTAACTCATACGACCTTGTCTTCTTCAATAAAACGTTAATTAGAAATTTAAAAGTTTGGCCTCCATTTTTTGGTAAAATTATACATGTGTGTCTTGAAAATTGAGTTCTAGTTTTGCCCTCTTTTATTCGCTTTTTAAAAATTCATCTTGTTTCATTAAAGCTGCATTTAAACTTTTTAATGAAATATTTTGTTTACATATTTAATTGTTCGATATTCTTTTCAGCATTTTTGTACTGTATAATTGTAGTGCAATATTATTAGTTTTTATTCAGTTATACATAAACACGTCATAAGTTAGAGGTATAAAATGCAATCATCATTCTTTACACTGAATGACAAAGTTGAACACAAATTTGACATTTTGTGGAAGCAGAGAAAGCAGTCATAGAATGAATATTTTGCTGGTAGAAGAAAATTTCACTTCTGCCCATTGTGAAATATTTGTAAACGAGCAAAGAAAAGCGAATTTAATCGTCAAAAAAATTATCTACAAATATTTTTTGTTTACGTTTTAATACATTTTCTAAAATATGACTGTGGGGAAAAAAATAAGCGAAGTCTTTTAAAGCTTTCTTTAAGTTATATGAATTTGGAAGCAAAAGTTGTTATGAGTAGCTATTTAAACAAAATTTCATCAAATATGTTTTTACAATTTCCCCAGTTAATTATTATTCATTCATTAATATAATTAAAGGCAACTAAAGATAAATAATATGATAACTAATTTTAAGTAATTAATTATATTATATAACTAATGAAATAGGATGTAATTAATAGATTAAGTTCCAAATTTCACTTTGATGGATATCAGATTTGTATGGATCGGCATTTCGAGCGATTGAGAAAAATTATTTTAATGTGGGACAAACGTTGAATTTAAAAAACGCATTAAGAACTCTTACATGGAATAATTATATATATTTTCCAGAGCGTAATATATTATTATATCGTATTTCTATCTTAACAATGGTACATTGGCTCTAGGTAATTCAGTACCTGAATTTGAATCGCATTGCCATAAAATTCTGGTACTCTTAATATTTTCTTACCTTTTTTGTAAATGCTTCAAAAGTAGAAAAAATTCATTAAAATCAATTTGAACGTATAATTTTCTATTTAAATTCGAAATGCTCTGCTTCAGCAAGGTAAAATATATTTTATAGGTTTTTAAAGGTTTCTTCAAAAAAGGTAAAATCATCAAACACGAATAAATAAAATGTAAGAATGACACTATGATTCAGTATAATACAAGGGGAGCCTTTTTAAATGAAATTGAAGCTCCGGATTTCGTTTTCGAAAGCGGTTATCGTTGAATGACCCCATTTTTAGTAAAACTTTCTCTGAGGCGAGACTAGTTTCTACTCACGTTTTTTCTATCTAAGGGGCAAAGAGGGTGTAACCTTTTTCCAGAGTGAATGAAATTAGTAAATGAGGAAATATGTCGCAATTCAAATACAATTGTATTATAAAAAAATAAATACACAATAAAGAGTAGAAAAATTGTTAAAATACTCATTTCTGTTCTAGATGAAACATAAAATTTCATCCTTTCTCTTAAAAATAGTTTTAGATTCTTATCCTCATTTTTAAGCAAAACTGGATACTGAATAGAAAGAAAATACGATTTCTTATGAAACAGTATTCAAAAATTCATTCATCATGTCTTTTAAACAAAGGAGATTCATTACAAGAATTTTTTCAAGAATAACGTGAGGGATTCTTCTAGCATGAGGAGCAATTTTTTGAAAAACATTTCATATACATTAAAAGTGCTGAGTAGATACTTTTCCTAAGGCGGATTCACATAATCTTCTTCTCTCTAAATTTAGCGATGGTATATTTTAGTCGCTTTTCCAGTAGCAAAAAAGGAATAAAATTTGCTCTATGTGAATTCACCAAGAAACTGGATTGTGGCAAACCAACAACCCATTTTTTCCATTAATAAATTAAAATGAATGTTTGCATGTATGTCTCTCATGCTCTGCCGTACCGCTCCTCCGATTGTGATAAAACTTTGAATTCTTATTACTTGCACTTACGTGATGATTATAGGCATAATACATTTAAAATATCAAAATATTTTCAGATCTATTTACCGCATTTACTAACCATGGATTAACCACCAAATAACTCATCAAGGAGATTCAACAGATGCAGTAAAGATACGAAATTCAAGCTAGACGTTAATATTTCGTAGCCATTGTATGTTAATGCAATGTAAGTCTTTCTCTGAGGTAATAATTTTATTAGAGATTATGCGAGAAGGGTTTAGGGGAACCAATCCTATAGGTTTGAAATTTTAACTAAACATTTAATAAAATTTTAGCGTATTTTGCATTAACTTCCAAAAATATTATAGTGCAAACAATTTTGCACCATCTTAGTTTTCAAAAAATTATTTTTTCAAATATATTAACGCTTTTAAGGTATAAATATATTTTCTACTTTTTATCAATTTCAAAAGAAAATATTTTCATCACAATTTTTAACAATAAACTTGAGAATTCGAAACGAGTATTAAACGAATTCTGAGACACAATAAATAGTTTCTTTCATTACCATTCTGAAAGAACACCAAGCAGTACAATTCTAAAAGAATACATAAATCTAATATTAAAAAAATAAATATTTTTAGGTATAATTACGTAATAAAAATAGAATAAAGATTATTTCAGCTTCTCTTTTATATATCCTTCCATTTCAATTGATGTATTCATTGCCGATAAGAAAATAAATATCATTCTGCCTATCATTCTTAATTAAACAAGATAACTATTTAAAATTAAATGATACTTCCAGGATTATTTCTTTTGCAGCAGCAACGCGCCGAGTACCAGCTCAAATAAAATAAATTTTAAAAATGCGGATTTAACAATCATAAGCGGGTATTTAAACGCTTTAAGGCGAGTTTTCTTACTACAGCATACATTTGGATGCTATTCGTCAAGGTAGAATATAGATGGGTAGTTTCAAGTTTAGAATTCTATTATATAATTAATTCCAGGAATTTTGTGAATAAAATTAACCAAAGTTAATCAGTCGTCAGATATTTTAAATGAAGAATTATTATTGAATTGAATAATTCTATTAATTCTATTATTCTATTATTTTATTTTATTGTTTATAATATTTTAAACCATCAAGCGAAAACAATTTGTTGCATAAATGGAATATTTTGAAATCATGAAATGGTACAATATGAAACAATTCTCTGATTTTATTAAATAACAATCAGTTGATAAGTAAGAACATAAGTTAATTCTTCTTCATACGAATTTCAAGATTTTGCTCTAGAATATCTCAACTATAATTGGTTTGATAAGATTGATATTCTTATACTTGCATATCCACAGTGAAGTCAAACTTAAATCTGTAAAGACTTGTAATATTTGTCACACACGCAAGATTTCTATCTGGCGGAGCATTATCTGATAATGCTTATTGATTCGAAATTCATGATTAGTTATCAGAATTTTATTTTGTATTGTATTTATGACTCAAAAGATTTTAATTTTAAGATTTCTTAGATAAAATTATGTTCATTAGTTATCTTTAGAATGCAAATGGGATAACTTCAGAGAGAAATTGGCAAATATGATAAGTATTATTTATGCTTTGTGAAGTAATCTTTTAAAAAATTATTTGCATAATAAATTGTTTTTCTTTTAAGTTTTTGAGATAGCATCATAATATAACACTGTGTGAACTGCAGTCACCGAAATGGAAAAACTGATTAGCTGCATATATGCAAGATAACTGCAGAAAAATAAAATCCTGTCAAAGTCATCAAAGTTTCTAATCCCATAAAAATGCAAAAAAAAAACCTCTTAATATTTTTGCAATTGATTCAAAATAATAATGTTGTAAATTATTTCAATATGCTGACAAATTTAATTTCAGAAATATAACAAAATTCTCAAGCAATATAAATTTAATTAGCTTAAATAAACCAAAGATTAAAGTCAAATTGTTTAAAACTTTATTCCATAATTTATTCCAGAAATAAATTATATTTTAAAAGGCTTCTATGAAATTATTCTTTGCATAACAGTTTCAGATAATGTTTGTTGAAAATTGAATATCAGCACAAAAATTATGAAAAAACAAATAACCAAGGACATTTAGATTGGATCGAAAGACCTTAGATCAGCATTTAAGATTAAATGACAGAAAAAAGTACATCTAGGAAGTGTTTATCCTTAACACAAATCTCAGTTTTATGGTTCAGCGAAGCGCTCAAAGAAAAGTTTTAATTACATTTATACACACTATTTATTTTCAACAATGAAAGGAAATCATTGATCTGGTTATTCTTCTTTTTGATTATGCTACTAATCGTCCATAACTATGATATGAGTGTTTAGTAATATTTGATAATTTATTCAATAATGTTAAAGATCTTGTAAGCAAAAATTTCATATCAGAAAAATATCAGCATCATATATATCTTCAGAAAACAAATTCATTTTCAAAGTAATCCTACTGGAGAGTAGATAATAATTTCGAGTAGGAAATTTATTTAGTTTAAAAATATTGCTTACAGGAAAATATTTCGACTTATTTTCACAAAGTCATTCCGATTGTAATGTGCATTCATATGCAGTAAGTTATCAATAAAACCCGTGCAATAAAAACGACAGCTTTTGATTTAAAGAGGATTACCCTAGCTTTTAAGAAATATTATCCCATTTTATATAAGAAAAAGATTCCTAAAAAATTTCCTTATTAACCTACATTTATAAAATATGAAAGTAAATTTAATTTCAGTCAACACTTAATGCAGCAATATTGCAAAAGAGCAAATAAAGTATAATAATTAAATGGTCGCTAAATATTCCTATTGAAAACCACGACCTTCACGTTTTTGAAGAAAATTTGCAATAATTTATAATAAGTAAATAGTTTATTTAACTTTCCAAAGTAGCAATAATTCAGAAATACTAGCTTCACGTCATCTTAACCAAATTGTTTCTAGAAAGAAAGGTTTATCCATAAGTATTTTGAACAAAAGACATTTAATAGAAAAATGGTCTTATAAGCATGTCTTTACATGGACTTAAGTTTTATGATCCGGATTTTAGGCTGTTGAAGGTTTATAACATTTATAATTAGAGTCATAAATCAAATCATAGATATTCTTTTCGTCTAAAATGTTGGAATGTCTATAATTTTTTATCAGTATGAATGCTAAATTACATGTAGCACAGGGAGAAAGTGAAGTATTGAAATAGACAATTATTTTTTTCAGATGCAAGATTTTTTTTATAAAATTCTAGGTAATCTTTCTCAGAGTTACGCTTATCAGATATACAAAAAATATTTGATAAGAAAATTTTCAAATCCTTAGTAGATGTACATAGAAATGAAATGCAAGAAAGATTTAAGACAGTACGCAATATAATGTTTTTGGTATGACAGCTACATAACATGAAATAAGTCCTAAAATTAATTTCCATTGCAAAAAATAACATGCGTTTTTTGTGCCAATTTAAGAAAATTCTTAATTATTTCTTATATAAAATACTTTTCTAAAAACTTAAAAGACTAAGTAATTGAAAATTCCTTGAATACCAATAAAATAACAACTTTCCGAAGTTCTTAGTTTTTGAAATAAATTGGTCTTCGGTAAGTATTTATTAGTCTAGGGCAAATTTAAAAAAAACAGTATGATGATCAAAGTGATTATTTTAAAATTAATTTTTGAAGTAGTTTCTACTTTTATTTCTTTTTAAATTAGGTGATTTAAAATTAATGTAATTCGTAGATTTACATTAATTAAAATTATTCGTAATTACTTAATTAATGCTATTCGTAGATTCGTAGTTTCGTTTTTGACCGTCTTGAATTTTCAAAATTCCAAATTCTGTATTAATTAGTCTTTTCCAGAATTCTTATGCAGATAGAAAATTAGCATATATTTAGACATCTGCCATTTCTTGCGTTGGAACATCTGGACATCTATATCCCGTTTTGACTGAAATTACTAGGAGAAATTGTGTTACTGTACTAGTTGAAATATCTTGCTTTTCCCGAGATAAAAATCCCCTTATTTTCAAAATAGAAATATCTTTTGGTTAAAACATAACAAATCCTTTTTTTATCTCATTTTCTATTGAAATGAGACAGAAATTTAAAAAAATAGTGGTAGAATAGTTCAATGTTAGTTTAAATACAGTTGATTTTTTAACAGAAAAAAATGAAAGATATAGCACGTAATAATGAAATCAATATTATTGAAATGGCAAAACTTTGTTTTTTAAGATGATTTGAAATTATTCCATCTGGAACAGTTTCTCCTGGTATTATTATAGAAGCCAATGGTTGGGGTTTCCCCAAAATTTCCTCCCAAACTATTTTGTAAATAAGTAATTTTAACTGTATTTACTCAACATGAGTAATACTAACTGTATAATATTGGCCAACAATAATTAAGAAGAGCATATAAAAAGTTGATTTTTGGTTGAACACATTTGAATACATTTAAACCAAAGCGCCAGAAAGTTGACAGGTATGTTTTAGAGCGATTTTCTCCTAACCGAAATTGAAATAGTGATATAATTGTAATAAGAAAATCTAACACCAAATGTACAGATAAAAATTAACACTTCTATCCATTTTTCAATAAATATCTCAACATGAAATTAATTTTTAAGATATTTAGATACCTTCATAAATATTTTCAAAAGGCGAAATTTATACCAAATTTAATAAAAATAAAAACTAATGCGCCTATTTATAAAAAAAATAGCTGAAATAGCGAAAGATCATTCTAAGTTTCACCTGATTATTTAAATACTAAATTGCAAGGATTGCAAACTCGAATAATAATCATATTATATTTTTAACCTTTTCTAAAATATGGAAAAAATTTGAAAGTTTAAAGGAACGAATTTTTAAGCGACCGTACTTATAGAATTTTAGTATAAATCATTTCTGTGCTTGAGAGGAAGCAGCACTAAATGAGAATTAAAGAAGTCAACTTTTTAATGCTCAAAATAAAAAAACTAAGCATTTAATTGAAATTCGGAAATAATATTTTTTTTAAACTTTTGTGAATTAGTTCAGCTTTGATCGTCTGCATGTTAAAATATCATAGCTCTAAAATGTAATCGCAAATTGATTGGTTATTTGAAATTTTAAGAATTATCAAACAAATATTTTCCACATATATATATTTTTTAATTTCATATTTCTTTATTTTATTTTTATTGTAGTCAAGAATCTAAATAGCAGATATTTAGAATATTTTTTTATAAATGGTTATGTCACCTTACTTATAATAGAACATAAGAAATGCTTACATTTTGGCCCCTCGAGTGCTTGGAATTGTAAGATATCTTTGAACCATAGGCTGACTAACACCATATATGGAGAGCCATGTGAAGAAGCCTCCTATTGCTAAACTCCAGACTGTGTGCCTTGTAGTAGGATCAAAATCAAAACTGCAAATATAGATATTTTTATTTTCGTGAGGGCATTTAAGTAAATACAGTTGTGTAGTATTTGTTATATGCCATAATTTCTTTAGATCTTAAGTAACCATTGTAAAACCATACCCGAAAAAGCTAATGATTTATCTACCATTTTTATTTGATAAATTTTTTTGTAATTTTGATAACTTATAATATCATGGTAACCGATGCATTTATAAGAAATTTTGAATTCGAATTTTCAATAATTGTTTTCCTTTATATATATATAATAAATTAAAACAATTAATTTTACCATTTTTGTTAGAATATAAAATGCTTCAGAAAACACTAATAGGCATTCTGTTTTAAAACTCTAGAAGCCTTATTTTTCAGAATTGGCTATAACTGTTTTTTTGTTGTTGTTAATGAATTCATCAAGCATAATTAAAAATTTTTGAAAAATGATGAACTAAAAATCTATAAAAAATAGGTATCACCATATTTGTTTATGTAATATACCTAAGTCATGTAATTATTTTTATTCATATTCAAGAAATATTTCAAATAGAAATTAAAATATTAATTTCAAAGGTCATATTTTATTCGACCGGTTTAATATTGTAATTAAATTAGCTTATTCACGAATAATAAAGATAATTTTTAATGCAACCATTTAAATGAATTACAAAAAGCAACAAGCAGAAATTGTCTAAGAATTGACCTGAAGAATCATCTTTCTTTGACTTAGTATTTTTATTCATTTTCCATTTATTCATGCTTCGTAAATATTTCTAAATTAACACTTTTTAAAAGGCTCAATATTAAGTTAGCTAAATACAGATTTCTTTAACTCCTTAAAATAATAATTTCTTACTTTTAAAAGTATTGTTAACAATAAAATATTTATTATATTCTGTGTTGTGTATTTCAATTTTTTTTCTTAAGTAAGGATGAAATTAACATTATGGGATATTTATATTTGGAGGAAAATGATAGTACTTCATTGGTGTTTTATAAATAAAATAAATAGGTTTAAGAAGCATTATTTTTATTTCTAAATTCTATTTTTTCTTTACGAATTGAAATATTATTTTTAATAATTAGTAGGAATAAAATCATTAACTCCTTATATGAGATCCAAAATTTTAACTGCACACTTTTAAAATATCCTTCAAATGCAGTATTCTTAAAAGATATTAAGGAAATCATACTTACAGGAGGAACTTTTAAATTAAAAATGCATTTATGTTCAACCCTTTTTATAATAACACTAAATTTTTAAATCAAATAAAATTTGCAATCATACAAAAAACTTACTTGAAAAATTCAATCCTTTGACCTTCATTGTTTTTATTCCAAACATAGCCCATACCTCCTAAATCAATAGATCCTTTAATAACGACTACTAACATAGCTCCAAAGATCACAAATACTTGAAATAAATCCGTCAGAACCACAGCTTTCATTCCTCCCTGAGAAAAAAATTATTCAACATTGAATTATATTTAAATGAAAATAAATTATTAAAATTTTTCATTAATATTAAGAGATAATTTCCTTTGTTACAGCTTTAGACTGAAAGTATTCACCTTCCCAATTATTATCTAATTTTGTAAATTTTTAGAAAGCAATTTCAGCGACTTTTATAAAAATTCAGAATATTAATTATTATCCTGGTTTATTGAGAGTAACTTTATTAACATCTTCGTTTGTGATGCGATTGCTATGATCTGGTGTTCAATCTCGTGATCAGAAAATTTCAGGCTCTAAATCAGATTCCACAAAATAGTAGGTATCATTGAGGGCTTAGTGCACATTAAATCTGGCATGGATAATGAAATGCTTTCACATTCGTATGTGCAAATAAGTTTGAAGTGTGAAGAGTGTAGGTGATTTCAGATGTTTTTTCATCATCTAACAATAGTTGAAATTCAGGAAGTCTGCTCCAAAATAGATATCATGTTATAGAACTAAACTAGTCTATTAAACAATATAAATATTCTTAATTGGTAGAAATTTTCTTATTGGTTAATACATATATATCCTTAAGTTATTAGATTCTATGACCTTCACTGTAGGAAATTTATTTTTTGTTCTCTATCAAAGTTTTGATAGTTTCAATCTCCTGTCTGAATACATTTCCTTATTTTTGATATACTTATTTTAAATTTGCTATACTTATTTCAAATATGGGAAGACAAGAACAACTTTCCTCTTGATTAAGAAATAAAGGCAACGCATTTTGTCTTTGAATAACATAAAAAAATACCGTCTTTGACAGAAACTAATTTTCAAAAGGCATTTTGAGACTTTGTCAAAAATAAATAAGTACATAGAAATTCATGTTATATATTACAATGGCTTCATTTCTCGAGCTGAGCAAATGTATTATTAATCAGAATGAGTGGTCAATTTTATTAATGAAAATTTAAAAGCTCTAAACATGTCTTTGTTTTCTAAATACAGCTTTTGATATTTCGTAAAATAATTTCATTACATGAATCCATGCAAATGTGATCACTCTTGTTTGTTTTATACATAATTTTATATACAGCATTTCGATCATTTGAAATGTAATTTAGTAATTCTTAGCTCTCTTTTCATTCATTTTTATATTTGCTTTTTCAATTCTCATTTTCCTAAAGGATCAAATGAAAATCAGGTGAAAATCGTAGTAGTTACATGAATTTATTTTAATCTGGAATTTTTTTTTATGTACAAAAAGGTCAAAATATTAGATATAAATAATTTTTGATTTCTTATAATACATAATATCAAATATTTATACAAGTTTTACTGAAATAAAATTAAGAAATTGTCAAAAATTTAAATATTTCAAAACATTCACTAGTAATTCAATTTCAATATAATGTTTTTATTAAAACAAAAAAAGCATATTTTCCCATACATTCTCTATTAATTTGTAATATCTAACGCATGATTTTAATTTAAAATCAAATGCATATTAATATTATATACATCCGCTTTCAGTTACCCGCATGATTCTGTCATCTTGAAATTCCATAAATTTTACATCATGAGGTGTCAAAATATTGACTTATATGATAAATTTTAGCACTTCCGTTTTTCCCTCTAAAACAGTAACGGATGTTGTTATTGCTACGGTTCTAGGAAATACTAGCTGAAAATCGTAGCTTAAGTGAATTATAATATTTAAAATTTTGATAAGGATCTATATAATCATTAATGAAAGAATAGTTTTTCAAGGCTGCAGCAGGGGAAAAAAAGAGGAAATTGCAATATATAAGCGCAAGAACGTTCTTCCGTTACTTATGAGAATTAAAACGAATATCATGATTTCTGATATATCATGAAACGGATATCATGATATCATATATTGCATTCGTTTTTTTTTTTTCCTTCTTTTCTAAAAGAAAAAAATTTCAAATTAGTATTCTTCATATAATTGGTAAAAAAAGTATCGCCAACTTGTTTCTATAAATGGTTCACTGATTTTCTGGATTCGAAAGTTCAAATACCAGTTCGTTCATTTATTCTTAAATTCATTCCGATTTTAAGCTCAGTCTTATTCATGGAATAAGGTTAATTATTTTCTGGATGGAAATTATAGATTTAATTCAGAGTTTCAAAGATTGAATCCTTATTTAATTTGGTCTACATGAGGTTTCTTGCTTTAAAGAGATTTGTTATTTTCATACTTGCCATGATGATTTTAAAATAATAATTAGTTAATCATACTATTATAATCTTATTTTGAATTGCAGTAATATAATCATAGAAATGTTATAGAATGTTTGTGTTTGAATGTCGAAAAAAATGTTTCTAAATTGTTACAAGCTCTTCAATTTAGAAAATTCACAGCATAAAATTTTTGTCGATTGAACATTTAAATATCGCAAAGAGTTATTACACAATGTGTTTTATTTAATGTAAGAAATAATAGTTGTAGATTCTGAAGAATGCTGAAGTTAATAAAAATAGGCCTAATTCTTCACTGACTTACTTAAAAAAGAGTTAGTGTTTTAATATTTCATCTCTTTAGCTCACAAATCAAATTTACATCAATGTATCAATCATTTTACAGTATGTATTTCTGATGTATTAATTGTTCTTTTAAAACAATAAGTATCTGTTAATTCATTTTTCTCTTTCTTGCCATTTAATATCTTTAAGTATTACACCAACGATGCATAAACCACAGATAATATACGTACTTTTTTTTCTAGCATAAGAAAATTGCTGTTTACTCAAAGACGCATATGCATCACAAAATTCATAATAATTAATTTTTGTGTTGACATTTATCTTACAAATTTACTAGATATATTTTTTTAAATGGCTGTTATTTAAATCTCTTTCGATTGTTAAGATTACTTTAATATGATGGTTAAAAAATTGATTTCAAAATATTAAATATATAATATAAAATTTTAAAGATACTTACGATGGTAGTGTAGAACGTGCAAACTAAGCCAATTGACAAAACGCAGAACCAGACTTTAAGACCAGTCACTAAAAAAAAAAATGTTTTAGATTATATTTTCCATTTTCTTTTATCTATAAAAATTCAAGCAACAATGATAGTAATTGCTTATGCCCGAAGAACATATTTATATATGAAATAATATTGCAACATTCATCCTATTTATTTATTAACATTATCATATATGTATCTTTCTTTTTCTCTAAATAAAAATATAAATTTTAAAATTTGAACCAGTAAAATATTACTTCCATTTACATGTCTTTTATCATAATTATATAGTTTTAACATTAAAATATCATATAAATATGAAATTTATAAGTAAATGTAGCAGAAAAGTATTTTTTCAATAATTTTTTTTTAAAAAATAGGCATTTTAAAAAGGCTTTTGTAACAACTGTTGGAAAAAACAGAAGAAAGAAAGAACTACATTCCTTGATCAAGTCAAATGTTAATACGCAAATAAAATAACTTTTAAGAAAATTTTATTCAGCTTTTTGTTAAATATTACAATCTTAAAGTAGTGAGAGATACGAATAAAACAACTTTTTAGTGAATTTTGATATTTTTCATTCCTTGATAACTTTAACAGAAAGTTCTTACTTTCTCAAGACATCGTATTTAGTTCTTGAAAGCATATTACATCAAAAAAGTTTTGTATAAAGTGTTATATTCAAGTTGCATTAGCAGTTTTCTTTAAAAATAACATAATTAATTATTTTTGCTTACTGATCATAAGTTTGCGCTTTCAGGTGTTACATTATTTCCCAATTTTTAAATAAAACGATTTTTATTTTTCTTGAATAAAGTAAAATAAATAATAGTTTGATGCTCCATTAAAACATATTTACAAATGATGTCAAATCTTCAAACAAAAATGGATATGAAAATGACCCTTAAGCTCCTATTAGAAGCAATGCATAAATATGAATATAATAGGCATCTAGTGAATATTTTTATTTTCTTTTCATTTAAATTATTTTAGTAAATAACTATTTACATTCTCATTAGCAATAATTATAAAATTACTGATAAATTATTATTACCGATCAATAATTGGAATTACAAGAAGCATATTATAGAATATATCGTATATCCATGAAATACAAAGAGGGCATTTATGGATAAAAACGATTATTGTGACTGGTGGATAGGATAAAACCTTGCATTTGTTGTTGATTAATATATTATATCATTTAGGGGTACTAAACTACTTATTGTATAAACTAACACAGATTTTTGTCTCTGTAAAAAAATGAAAAAACCTTAACTGTTATAAAAAATACTTACCTCTCATATCATATTTGTTGCCCTTCCTTTTATAAATACGTGTTTAAATACAGAAAAGACATCAAAAGAAGCCTTACCTTGAGATAATGCAAGTGATGGGGCGTACATTACAATCGCCATGTATAAAACCTAAAACAAAGTAATTTAAAGTTACTTTCTGTTATCAAATATTACGTCTCATGTTATTTTATTTTTAATTATGATTTAGCTAAAAGTCGAGATTTTAAAAAATAATACTTACTTAAGCACTGCGGACAGTAAACTCAAAAATATTTGGAAAAATTTGAAAATAAATTGATGTAATTAAACAAAGTAATGTAATTTAAAGTATCAAAGCTAACAAAAAAATTGTGGGTAGAAATTTGTCACTTAAACGAAACCGAAACTAAAAAAGTAATTTAATAAGTTATCATTGTGAGCATTATGAACTCTAACAGTAATTATAAAAACCGAATTAAGTTATAGATTTGATATGATTTTTTTAAAAGTTTTGTTTACTGGGTAATGCTTCCTTTACTGGGCTTTTGCAACTGCTATGAAACTACAGATTTTCTAAGAAACGTAAGCATTAAAATTATTAAAAGAGAAAACAGATTTCGTGTTTCTTTAATCAAAATTATTTAAGATAAAAAATCTATCTAGAAATTATGAAATTAATTATAAAAAATAATTCAATATTTATCATTGAAATAGCATAATATTCTAAAACTCCAAATATACATTCTCCTTCAATTAACCGAACTTTATCGAATCTTTCTGTCCCAGTAACGCATGATCTAAGAATTACATATAATGCGTCATTGATAGAAAAACTTTCCGAATTCAAATCAAATTTTGATTAGTGTTTCATTATTTTGCATCTTTTTTCATCAGATTTGGTACAAGATTGACATAAATGCTGACTAAAAATAACTATTTCCTTTTTATAGAAGAGGCTCAAAAGGTTTTATAACATAGAGTTTTAAAAATATTTAAAATATTAACGCTCTTCTTTTCAGGAAAAGGATTATGTTTCTTGAGTTTCCTTCTTTCCTTTATTCCTTTAACGGCATTCTATATGCAAGCAAAATATCCAAGCTTTTGTTTTAAAATTAAATCATCAAATTTCAAATTAAAATTTAGAATCTTCAAAATCTCTGAATACTGTGCTGCTGATAAATGGTCCGAATAAATCTATCTGGAGTTCAATGCATTTAAAGCATCCTGTTTGAAACATCCGCAGATTAAGGAAGAGTTCATTTTATGTATTTTACTAAAGTTGATAGGGAAACAATTACACTCACTGACGATATATTGACCTCTACCATAAAAAAAGCATGGAGAGACAGCTTAAGGACTTAAAAGGTTTTGTTCAATAAAGTAATACAAATGAAATTATATTAAAATAGATAATATTTTAGAACTTTGCTAGAAAAATTTCACGCTGTTATTGCACCCAATTAAGTACTGCGAAAATGCCAAATAATCATGAAAGCAAAGATTATTTTCGAAAGGAAAAATATTATTATGAATTAATTGAATAATTAGTTAAACTAAAATATCATTTCGAAGCTATCCGCAGGTGTTTCAAAACGGTCTTCAAACATCTGAAATAAGGACTGATGAAAATGATTCCTTCTGGATAAGCACCTGAAATTTGGGATCTTTCTCTCTAAGTTAATATAATTATAATTGAATTTCCATAGACATATTATTTTTCTACTCTTAAAGAACATTTTAAACAACCTTAAGTGAAACTAAGCCTCATTCTCATGATCTATGTTAAATCAGACTTCCTTCAAATGAGTAAAACGACAGCTATTTATTTAATTATATTCGTTGATAGCACGATTTTAATTAAAAAAGCATAATTAATTTATATGTTTAGTTTAGAACATTAATTGTGTATATTTTCATATAATAAAGTTATTCACAATTAATTCTGAATAATTTCATGTTCGTAACTTCGTTTATTTCTGATTTTAAAATTATAAAATCTCTGCTATAGTTTCATCAATTTTAATGTGCTTATTTGCTTTTTATATTTATGCTTATAACCAAGTTACCTATTTTCATATTTTTTTCTTTTTTCAAATTTATTCATCTATTCATCTGCCATAAATTTCACATAAAAATTGTATACAAACGGAAAACAATTTCTTCTGATTACTGTTCTCTTTTAGCATTTATGAGTTTTGCTAATCAATATTCGATCGATAGTTTTAATGATTGAAAACGTGACCCATGGGGTCGCACTATATTTCTCTTATACCCTTTTCCATAGTAAATAATGACAACCCTGGCTCAGGCACTGATGATAATAATCTACATTAGGCCAAGAGATTCGAGTGAGCAATCTAAGTCAGATACTAAAGACATCAAAATTCATAAGATGGGCCTCAAAGTCATGTTACAGCTGTGCACCTTGTAGAATGTAACAGTCAGTTCATCCATCGTTTTTCGTCGGTGCTCAACAACGTCTCTACTCAGAAATTTATGATATTGATCATTCAATAAACATTGACGGTCACTGCACTGAATCTTATAATGCTTTCCGTGAAGTTTCATGAAAATAACCTTGATAATGTGGAACAAGGAATCTTAAAAGTTATAACTCTTTAAATCTTCATCCACAAATATTAAATTTTTGAAATTATTACACGTTCATATTTAATTTAGCCCAATTCTATAGTCATTATCTCGAAATTTTTCTTTTCATAAGAAATATTTTGAAACTAACATAAGCAGTAACAACCATCTGACTATTTCTTTCTCACTGGATGTGGCAATCACATGTAGTGCGCATTTTGCTATTCCATAATGTTTGGCGTTTCAACAAAAACGCAGCCATATTCAGGGATGTGTAAGAACTTCTAAAAGTTTGTATGTATAAGATCTCTCTCTTATGATGATTGGTAATAACCCCATCGTGCAAATATCGCTTTGTTTCAAAAACTGTTTTCTTTGTCTTTTTTATAAAATCAAGTCAAATTTCAAGACTCATCTATTATATTTAAGCCTTAAGCATCAGCACAACTTTCCCATATAGATAAAAACAAAAACCGTTTCATGACAAAGCAAATTTATCTCTGCATATTTATATAAATTAAATAATTATGTGGCACGAAAGGAAGATAAAAATATACTCGATTGCATGCTGTTCTCTGAAAGCATTTCTTGACTCAAGGTCTCAGAGACGATGAATCAGCAATTACCTGTATTGCCATTGAACTTCCCTTAAATGTAGCAGATTTTTAAAAAAAGTTCCTTTATCAATCATGAAGTCAATTACACTTTAAAATATCTTCTCCAAACGATGGCATTTCGTGTTCACCAAACATTTGTTTAGGTCTTATCTTCATCATTGATGAAATAATCTCTCCCATATGATGATTTGTTTTGCTGATGCAATTTGTAGTAATTTTAGATGTTGCTTTAGTGATAAAAAACTAATGCTTATTCAGTTTTAGTGCTGCAAGGACATGACTTTAATGCTGTAAGGGCTTGAATAAATCCAATGATGTACTAATGAAACTTTAATTGCTTTTTGGCCTTAAATCAATGAAAATTCATTATACATTTATTCCTTTTTAACCAAATTTCATTGGATTCGAGAATTATCATTGTTACAAATGCTAAAACGTTGAATATACGATATCCCATTTTGTGACATTTTGGTACTTCATTGATCATTTCGTAATATTTATTTCAAATTATTGTATTTTATTCCCATAAGAAAAAAATATATATATTTCTGTCACATTTAACATAATGACACTTCTCAGATATATTAAAATTGTCATTAGTAAACGTTCATTTGTCAATTTTAGTGTTCAGTAGATTAAGTGCTAAAAAAATTTCCGAGTTAAAAACTGAATAATTTTCTGCCGAATAGATTTTCATAAAATAAAACAAAATTTAGTTAAAAATTTCTAGTAACTAATGGCTTAGTAAGAAACGGAATAATTTATATTTAACTAATATATAGTAATAAAAAAGTACTTACCTTGCCAGATTTTAGCACAAATATACTGAATAAGTTTGAAACTATTTTTTTAAACCATTTCTAAATGTAAGCTAGAGCTCTTGGGACAGGAATATGCCAGCATACAATTTTACGAATTTTTTAAATTATAAGATAAGTAACTTAGAATTAGAAAAACGACTTTTGTTCGCACATAGTGTCAAAGGATAAGTTTTAATTAATCTGAGTTCTTACTGAAAATTTTATAATGGAATAAATATTGTAATGAGGTAAAATGGTTATTAATATTTAATTAAATTGAAAATTTCAACAAGAATTATTCGTCTGAAGTTATCTAAGCAAAAAAAAAAAAAAAAAAAAATTGGATAAAACAGTATAATTTAATAATAAATACAGTAGTAATTACAATTTTTTTAAAAAAAATTATGCTTTTAGAAAAGAGCTTAAGAACTGACAACAGCATTAAAAAAGTTCTAAATTTTGAATTAAATTAAAATGAAAGCTTAATATTTAGTCATCATATTTTCATGAAATAAAACCAAGTAATTAATATTTTTTAAAGGAATCATTTGCTATTCTGATACTTAAGAAATGACTATTTCCTCAAATTCTATTCATAAAAGCTTTTAAGAGCACATAAAATATTCAAAAATGGACAATTGAAGTATTCCTTTTAATAGATATAACAATATCAGAAGTCAGATTATTCTGTAGGCAATGCATTTTGTAGAGATTTATGAAAAGTTAAATTTAAAGAACGCTTTTTAATTAGATTTAATGGCTGCTTATAACACTAGAATAAACAAATATAACATATTTTATGTTTTTTTTTCCTTAGATAACTTTTCAAAACAGAAAAATATTTGAATAAAATCAGAGTAAAATAATTTCAGAATATACTTACCATTTGAATAGTGAAAATGGTTGAGCATATTGTTCGCACAGGTCTGCTGAAACGTAGCTCTAAATACTGTAAGAGAAAAGAACGAAAAATATAATTATTGTATTTACAACTTACTAATTACTACATTTCAAAACAATTAAATGCGTAATAAAGCTGATTTTTTTGTTTAAAATAAATTAGCATTTGAAATATGTTTCAATTAATTTAGAAAAAATAATTCAGCTTAGAACTAGTGAATGTAAACAGAAATAAAAGTTTCATAAAAGGCTTTTCCATAAAACTTTCCAATTAAAAACAAGAAGAATTATTTTTGTTTCCCAAATTAAGTGATAAAAAAAATTTATTATTTTAATCTCTTTTACTATATAAATTTATTTGACAATTTTAATAATTTAATAATCATTTAATATTTCTGTAAATTGTGAAAGGTATTTGAAGGATTGGAAATGCTTTATCTGACAACTCTCATACTCTGATTAAAATTTTAACCAACAAAATTTTGGAAATTCAAAATAATTTTATCAATTTCCCTATAAATCTTCTTAGAAAAGTATGATCAAATTCCTGCTTAAAGCCCCAAAATCCTAGTAAATATAATACAGTTCTTAACCAATCAATCACTTTTTAAATACGATCAAACTGGCTGCAATGGCCTTTTGCCAAAGTCACTAATTAGCGACTGGGTGATTATTTAACTCCAAATCACTGGGGTTCATGGGCCTAACTATTTAAAATTTGTATCACTAGTTTGGATAAAGATTTTAGAGAGAAAGACAGGTTATGACTCAGGTGTAGAGTACAATTTGAAATTTGTGTGTGTTGTGTAACTTCAAAATAGGACATTTATCTGATTCAAACTGAATGTTCTTAAGTAATCTTAACGCAAGTTTTAAAATCATGATAGGAATATAAAATCCCAATAATTTAAATCTGTAACAATAACTCTTTTCCACTGTTGCAAAATTAAATAGAAAAAATAAAAAATAATATAGTTAAAATTGAAATTTACAAAACTTGAAATCATTTGAATAATTCAAAGCTGCGGAGATATTGTACTCTCTGAAAATGCACATTTTAGCAATGAAAATTTGAAGGTGAATGGATTTCAGGGTCTTTTCGTAATCTGATTGTTATTAACAGATCTAATGATCCATAAAAATTTTAAAAATCAGTCACTGACATCATTGAAACATGATAGGTATAAAATAATAAATATTTATAGAATCCTTCCCCAATTTTTACCGAAACCTTCACAACATGTTTTAAATCTTCTAATCAAGGCCTTTGAATTTAAAAGCAAAAACATACACAATCTCTTATAAAACGTAGACGTAATTAGTTTCCTAGAGTTAAGAATTTTTTTCATTATTTCCAGAAGGTTTTATTACTACTTTCTATAAAAATACAACGTTTTTTTAAAAATGTTATTGAAATTCTAGCTAGTAGTAAAACATTATTTGGTTGACTCAAGGTCTTCGTTCCGTTTTACGAGGCTTTCCGACAAATTTTTAAAATGCATAAGAGCATATCAAATTCGATATTATTTTGGATTTGAAAATAAAATTGGATTTTCCACCAATATAGTTTTTAAATTCAAAAGTAATTTTTGTAGAAATTTTCCACCCTTTTTTTCCTACCATTTTACAACTACTGCAATAACAAGTAATACAAAAACACAAATAGTTAATCCAATTCCTACCTAAGTCAACAAAACAAAATTTTTTTTTAGTTTCTTTTTATTAAATAATTATCAAAAAAATTATTAAGTATCAAAAAATTATTGATTTTCACAAGAATAGAACTCACATTCTTCATCATCACGTGAAAAATATTGAAATCCTTGCATTTTGCCGATTCAGCTACAGCCTGTTAGCTTCAATTTTCCTTAAAAACTGCTAAAACTCTATTTAAAGTGTTAAAAATTAATAAAATTTAATGAGTGAATTACTTTTTGAAAATACAGTATTAACATCAAGTGTCATAAACTGTAAGTTTAAAAAAATGTATTTGGACTTTACTGGAAGAATAGAAAGTATTTTACTAAGGTTGAAAATTTGAACAAGATGCATAAATAAGTATATATAGAGAGAATGTGAACTAATAGTAGGAATTGAAAAATCCCTATTTAAAATATTTATGGATTTATAATATCAAATTTTATAATATCGGTTGTATTTGCTTTAGACATGCCTTTGCAGTGCATCCAAAACTGAAAAATGACGAGGAATTGCAAAAAAGGACCTTAATCATATATAATGGTACCAGTATAACATATTCGATATAAAGAATGAGCATAAAATATTCAAAAAAATCAAGTTTCATAAAAAAAAAAGCCATACATCAGTTACAAAACAGCTTTGTTTCAGACAGTCTTTCTAGGAAAAACTCTCTCTTTGAGATGTTGTAGAATAAAGTAATTTCCAAACAATTGAGGAATATTTCTATTCTTGTAAAACAAGCTATGCTTTTGGTTTAAAAACAGGTTAAAGTAATCACAAACTTGGCTACTGCAACAAGCCATTTAAGGAGACGGATTAAATCTGACTGACCGGAACGCCTCAACAGCAGAGAGAAAATTTTGAAATTAAGAGTGCTATTATTTATTTCAGCGTACAATCATGTGTTTTAGAGAAATGGCCACCCTTAAGGAATTCATTTTGTGTACAGGATACAAAATTCTTTTCTAAATAATATATAAAAATTTATAAAAAATATTTGCAGTTATGTAATGATAAAAACATAAGTCACTATGCTATGCATGTATGTATGTCCTCCATCTCTTACCAGCAGAATTGATTTAAACCACATTTAGCTCAATTTTTCTTTAAGATAAAAGAAATAATATTGCTCCTCTTTTCAAAGCCCCCCAAAAATTAAATATTAAACCAATTAGAAATTAACTATTTTTTCCCCTTTTCCTGGTAGAAATTTTGGTGCGACTAATCTAGCAAACTTATTTTAATAGCGCCTTAAAATTCAACATCTTATCATACAATGATATTTCTATCTGCGATTATATTTATTTTATTTAACCCTTTCAATACCAGTTTTTTCTTTTACAAAATCAAGATAATTTGGGCTATAATGGGTCTGTGAAGTATAAATAGCTATATTATGCTAAAATAAAAACAAAAATTAACTATAGATGCAATTTTGGTGGTGTGACTTATGTGTCTCAGTGGTGTTTTTAAATGGAACATATGTGTCCCATTGGGGTTGAAGTGACCATATAAAATACAGTGAATAGGAAAAAAACTTGCACTAGCATATGAATGTAATCACACAAATCTATTAGGATATGCACTTCGATGAATTCCACACTTATTAATCCCTTCGGATGATTTAAAAATATCAACGGGACATATATGTCCCGGTGGGGCCCAAAGGGTTAAGATTACTATTATAAATCAATGATATTTTTTTTCAAAGATAGTCCTTTCTGCATTTCTTTCAATTATTTTTTTTAATTTAAAAATGCGTAAGTGTTTTCTAATCATTAATATCAAATTAACTGTATTTATTCTAAATTTGCTGTGCATTATCCTTCAATGCGCTAATTTCTGAATACACCAAGTAAGGAATATTTTTAAATGTTACTTTTATGGACAATGTATTTGTTTTTGAAGATTGAAAGCAGCATTCCGGGAAAAGAACATAGACAGAAGAGAAACTGTTTAACACCTTGTGTTTATCAGTTTCTTGAAATGCTAAATACAATGATATTTATTTTTAATATTCATTATACAAGTCAAATTTATATTCAAAAACTGAAATGTTTCCATTCTTAATTATATTACACTGAAACATAAAATAAAGGCGTGAAATGAACTGGTATAAATACGAAAAACATAGAATTGGCATTGGAAAAAGAATTAAAAGTGTTGAAAAATATTTCTGCGTCTTTTATAATTGAAAAAGGCTTACATAAAGTATCTTATAAATGGATTAGGATATGGAAGTAATATGAAGGATTTTATTTTAATTGATGGAACATTATCCCTCAATATTATCAGCAAAAATAGCATTAAAAAGGATGAAAATATTTCCGAAACATATATATTTTTTCATTTTGATGAAATAGTATAAATTAGGAAAGTAGAACAATGTTAACAAGATATTTTTAATAATAAGGAAAAACACAAAAGCAGGCATGAATGTTTTTGGAAACAAAGAAGATTGGATGTTGAAGTAAGACCAGTGTGAAATCAGAGCTGAAACAGAATATTTATTAATTTGTAAAAGTCATTATATTTAACATGGGTGATTAACGGTCAATTAATATAGAACAAGACGTGACTAAGAAATATAAATCTAAAATAGAAGATTATGTTTCGATTCTTTGGCTTCGCTCTTAACTAACAAAACTGCGCTCTTTCCAAAACCTGATGCTCGAATGTCACTTTAGCAATGAATTGTTTGTTGTGGTGACACGCCAAATTTAAAAAAAGAAAACCAGCAAGCTAAAGCAAATTTCAGACTTTTTTTGCAAACAAAAAAAATGCTCTTCTTCTGCTGGAGAATGTTTTAGAAAGGTAAAAACTGCTCTTCTCACTTAGTGGAAATTAATCAAGTTCATTTCATTGGGACTAAATATTTGTCCCAAGTTGCTTTTAAAAACAGAAACGGACGCACTTCCCCATTATTCTTAATCCTCGTTTTAATCATTAAACATACTGAACTAAGTGACATTAGAATTAGCCTCACCACATTTAGCAGATACTCAAATATAAATTCAGAAATCTAACCATGAAAGAATTAATAATGTTTTTCATTCAATTAAATTTAACCTTATTCTTTCAGATCAAAAGTACGAATGTTGGATTATTTTTATCTTAACGGCTGGAATAAACAAAAAATCAGAACAAATAATGAATTAAATTCATTCGCATGTCTTTTTGTTAGTCATTTTCATTAATTACAAGAAATCAAATGATGTGGAATAATGTACGTGAACTGGAAAATTTGCGTCATTTAACTTTTGACCTACTGCATTTAATGATTACTTTAAATTATTTTTTACATATTTCATTTTATTATGTCAGTCAATATCAGGCACTTTAAGAAATTAAATAACTAAACTGATGTCAAGGATAATTTCAGTTTTTATTTTTATTTATTTATTTATGTACAAAAATCATTTTTAGTAGGTTTGAAGCGTTCGGATTTCATTGAAATTCTATCAGATTTATGAATACAGGTATCCAATGTATTTGAAAAAAAAATTCTTACGTGATATTACATGACACAGAACTTTGAATGAATAATTTTAATTTCAAATTGCATGAAAGTGCACTCTTTTAAACTCGAGCCGAAATTTAAATTCAAGAACATTCTATTGCATCTGAATAAATGCAGTTCATAAGCACGTTTCATAACTGACAGCAATGTGAAATGATTTCGCGCAGTGTGAGCAGTCACGTATTTATGCCAAGATAAATTACTGCAAATGTCAAAATTGCATGTAAAGCGTTATATTGTTACAAGGGGAAATATGGCGTGTGAACACGAAAGCCCGAGTGGACATTCAATTTGAATTTTGAAAAAAAAAAAGGTTTTGTTTTTAAATTTGTTGCATTACCAAGCATAGTTTAAGCTAGTTTAATTTGGAGTAGGAAAAGTGTGAAAAAGGTTATAGCTTATTTTAGCAGTAAAAAAAGAGCGATTCATGAAGACTAAAGTTTTTGTATAATTTTCTTAGGACGTATTAGTAAAATAATCCATGATGTTTTGAAACTGAGGAATGAAAGCGTGCTTACTTGGAACGGAAATACTATTAGCTTGAATTTAAGGATTCAGAAAATTCCACATATAAAACAGAATCCCAAAATACCAGTAGATCGTAGCTTTAAAGCGACATGCAATTGATTTACTCATTCATATAATTCCTTAAGCATTTTACTAGTTTGGTATGTATCTTGTTTAAGTTTAACAAATAATTTCAAATTCGTTCCGTTGAAAAAGTAAATGAACTGATTCACAAACGTTGCATATAAATCACCATTAAAGTCAGTTCTATTTTTGAAAAGAAAAACTAAGAAATTGTTTTGTTTAAAAGTAAACTATAATATTACAGAATTGCAGGTATAAAAAAATCCTAAAATTAATTTTTAAACATTTAAATATAATATTAAGCGAAAAAATATTAGCTAGTAATAATTGCAGCAGATTTTAAATCTCAATCAAAAAATTTTTGTTTCATACTCGAATTTTCAAAATTTTTGCAACTCTTTCTCATAACTAAGAACTACAACCAGCTACAGGCGTTCAAATATACGTAATAGAAAAAACATATTAGACACCAATTAGTTTCTAGATCAAAAGTATAAATAACAATTGAGAATACGTTGATTTCTTTTCACTATTTTCAAATAATGAGGCTTAATAACAGCATAATAAATGTAAAAAATGAGAAAATGAGAAAAAAAAATTAAAATATATAGAAATATCTGCTAGTAATTAAGAATATATCAAAAAGTGTGACAATTTATTTCAATTATTCATATAAAATCCTTTAAAACTAAAGTCAGAGTGCTATAAAAAATTTATAAATACCAACAATGTTGTGTTATCTCTTTTTAAGATGCGAGATTAAACAATAAATTATACTATAATACTATCATAAATAATACTATAAAATAAACTATCACAATAAAAATTATTGTGACAAATTTAAAGCAGTATATTGATATTTCTTTTTAAAAATATTATTGAAAATATAATATAATATTAATATGTATATTCAAATTAAATTTTAACGTATATCCTCAGCAATTTCTGAATCATATATAAATTTAATTTTTTAATTAAGCTGAAAAATTATTTTTCTATGTTTTTTTTAGTATTGATTGACTTAAATACATTATTTTACATAAAAAATATATGAAAGCGGTAAAAGAATGAGAACATAAAGAAAGACATTTTCTTCATCTGTTAACGTATAAGGCAGAAATACCTATCGTCAGTAATTGGTCTATATTTGGGTAATATGATGAATACTAGGGACTAATTTGGTAGATCACCCCATTAAGAAGCAATAATTACGTGAATTATTTTTAATACTAGTGAAAATGAAATGGAAACCAAGTTTGAACTTCAGAAATGTGATTGAGATTTATAACTTTATGAAAAGATTATTTTTTAATATTTAAAAACGAATAATAAAAATTAGTTTTATAAATTTATATACCAATAAAATTTATTAGACTTCGGAATTAAAAAAGAATTGAACAAACTTAATAATTATATTACCCATAAATTAAAAGAGTTAAAAATAAAACAAATATGTGCAGAAAGTAAAATCGGCAAAGAATAGAAAATTATAGAGAAAAAAGCTTTTCTTCGACAAACAGGATCAAGAATATACCATTAATATCTTACTGAGCAAAATGATATTTTTTTTCAAAAATGATTCGACAAACAGGATCAAGAATATATCATTAATATCTTACTGAGCAAAATGATTTTTTTTCAAAAATGAGTTATACTTATTGCTCTTTCTATCTGAAAAATTAAACGAAAATACAATCAAGAAAAAATAAAGATATCCGGTTAAGGATGAAAATATAATTTCTAAAGTAAAATTCGTTCGCAGTAAATGAAGTAATATTGTTATTATTTATGAAGTAACTCAGTTCAACTCCACGGAATGATTCATTCTTTATATTTCATGTGGCATGCTAAGGGAAGAAATTCTCCTGGAACACTTCGTACTCCCCAAAAAATTAATCGTACAACTAAATTATAAATTCCATTTCGCAATTCTTTAAACTGTGTTATCAATTTATCATTATAAAATACAGATCTTATTTCATAAGCAGAATCGTTAAATATCACAGCTAAGAAAACAAGCCTCTTAAAATGATATATGAACTTCATTCATAAAAACATTTGCGTATAATGAAAGAATTAGATGTGTATGAACTAAACAATATATTATTAAATTTAGAAACAGTGATAGTTTTGCAGCAAAATTACGGTAATAAGAACAGTTATTGCTTTATAACAATCTAAGAACAATGGAACGAACTGAGTTCAAACATATTTTCTATGCTTCTAAGTTATGGTTCATTTAATACAATTATTTTGGTCCATAGTTAGTGTTACATCACCGTCACATTCAAATTATCACCATTATTTTTGTTTTCACAGAATTATTTCTCATTTGACATTGTGCGTTTACATTATGCAGCACTACAAGTTTTTATCACAGGACTCTTAAGCTTGGTCGAGAGAAAATTCTAGAGCTACCCTTTTAATTATTTTTCTTTCTTGTAAAGGTGGGCCAGTAAATTTTTATATCACCGATAGCTTAAACTGTAGCAAGCCCTTGAAAATTGCATAATAAATAAACTTTATTTTTAGTATTTTCATATGGTTAAGGCAGTATTTTCAAATTTAATTTATGTATTAGATAAATGCCAAATTAAAATTTAAAAAGTTTAATCTGAGCTTATTTATTAAAATATAGCTATATACATTGAGATTTAATTTCAAGATCGAATTGTGATGAATATTTTTTGGCTGTTCATGGAAAAAAATCATTTATTACTAGGGGGACTAAACAAATTACTAATTAAGTTAATTTATTTCTAGACGAACTAAACATATTACTAAGATAATTTATTTCCAGGAGGATTAAACATATTTCTAACTAAGATCATTGATTATCAGGCGATCTATATCTATTACTAATGGAAATCAATGATCATAAAAATTATTTTAACACTTTCCAGGAAAAGGTTTCAAACTCCATTAAACGCTCATTTCA
Organism: Argiope trifasciata; assembly: GCA_026543055.1. Lineage (NCBI taxonomy): Eukaryota > Metazoa > Arthropoda > Arachnida > Araneae > Araneidae > Argiope > Argiope trifasciata. The sequence continues at coordinate 155,679 of JAPMOQ010038391.1, forward strand.
CGCTTTATGGTCACGATGGAATGAATAATTTAATGTTTTATATGCATATTTAAAAATGTTTTTGAAAAAAATTACATGAATTATTAAAGATGTATTATTATCACCAGATATTTCGATAAACAGATGTAGAAATTTCTCATTTTCATCATTGCCACAAACTGGAAATTTTAAAGAAATCTATGCAATAATGATGCAAATATTATTTTTCGTTGTAAAATGCAAATTTATTGAGAAGAGGAAATTCTTATCATTTTTTTTATAAATAGTCTTTTCTTTTAGTGACGTTTCATAAACATTACAACTTACTGGAACGAGGAGAATTCGAAACTGATTTTCTTGTTCATTTTCATTTCTCAAAGCTTTTTTTAAATTTTATAAACATATTTTATAAATACATAATAAACCAATATAAGATAAACATCTTTCAAAAATATATAATGTAGGATGCTTTAGAGTCATTCTCGAATTCTTATTACAAATTAAATATTGAAATAAAATCAATTTATTCAAAAATACTACAATACCTTTTATATTAAGTTTCAATTCCATTAATCGCATAGGCTGTTTTTTCTTGAAAATTAATATATATTGCGGATTTATATTTTTTTTCTTCTTTCTAATCTATAGCATTTCTGTAATGGTTTATATGAAGTATTATAATAATATAAAAATATCAATTTCAGGGAAAAATTTACAGAAAAATTAAAAAAAACTCTGTATGACTCATTCAAAATAATGAGTGTTATATCGTATTTGTTTAAATAATTTAGATTTCGAAAGAGTGTTTAATTTGGAAGGAGAATTCTGAATGGTTCAAATCCTCAGAAAATGGTTATTCAAACTTTATTCGATACGTTTCATTCCCTAAGATTAAAATATAATTCATAAAAATTTTAGTAAATACCTCGAAATTTGATAGTTTTAAATTGCCTTCTATAGTTATTCATTGACTTAATTAACGTTATTAAACTTTTATCATATCTTAAAACTATAAACTTTTATCATTTTTACATTTCAGTTACTTATAATTGTGCCCAATATTTCTGATACTGAAGTTTTCAAAACAACAATATTTGAAATGTATTTACTTCGAATTATAAAGATTAACATAAGAAATATAATCAATATAAATTTAGCCATTTATACAAAAGTGAAAATTACGACTATTAATTATTTATTCAATAAGTTTGAAGACGTTATCCATTTTCTTTTAACAGTATTATTGATCTATTCAGTCTGAGTGGCATTAATTTATTTTCATGAAACAGTGTATCTTAGTCTATACTTATATCTTTGCCCTTTCAGGCCTGATGATACCGTTTGATCTCACCGAAATCAACACATGACATTAATTTTCCTAATATTTCTCTTGCATGTTCTTATATGGCATATCAATCCCTAAACAGATGAATTTCCCAAAATATGTCACATTATAAACATATTAAATAATAAATTAGAATAAATTATTATTGTAATCTTAATAAATTATTATTGTTGTAATTACTTCATCAATTTTAATTATTTAATCAATAGCTGTTATTATAGATAATAATTTAATTGATATTTATCAGTACATAGTAATTATGCAATTTATTAGTAATTAAATGTATTAAATTGAGCATTAATACCATTTAATAAGTGTTTACTTTATTTTTAACATTGTTGAATTAGCTATGATTTATTTAATTTTTTCTAACAAATATTACTTTGGAATAAATGAGATAAAATAACTTAAATTTCTTAGTCCTCTGCCCTTTCATGAAGTTTCATAAATTATATCTTTTTTTTTTCAAATAAAAATTTTATCTTCAAATATAATTAGTTTCAATGAATTACTTCAAAACCCCCAGCTAAAATTTTATGTTTGCCATAATAGTAACTGTTTTAGCTTGTATACTGTAGTATCAAAACATGTTTCAATTATTTGGCATTATGTTTCACAAGAATTTATTCAAAACTGCATTCAAAATTAAATTTTCAAATAATTTTATTTTAAAATCAGCTAAGAACTTATTTATAAGTACAAATCAGACACATACGGTATTGTAATCTATTAGACATGAATAGAGTTTTATGTGCAATAATTAAAGCGTGATGTTTCCCAAAATCCAGGAAAGAAGATTTTCCTTTAATTTCTTATTGAGGGAAAAAAACTATTGTTCTTTCTTAAATGATTGAAATTCGTATATCGTTGAAATCGCATCTATATCTTTGAAACTGTTACAACGGCAAAAAAAAAAAAAAGGGAATTTTTTACATGGCCATGGAAGTAACATTAATATTCAGAAGTTATCCTGTGAATTCTCACACAATGCATACCAGTGTCAGAAGGTCATCTCGAAATATTTGCATATGACCCATGAATGAAAAATGAGTTTGAGCCTACTGCCAATGAAAACTCATACATTTTCTTCCCATTACATTTTATTTAATAAATTATTACTATTTTAATAATAACAGATCATCAAACAAGGAAGAATATGTAAGGAAATGAAAGATACATATTAATAAAAGTACTGGATCTTTAGACATTTTATTTAATTATTTTTAAGGTGCAGTTTTAAAAATATGTTCTGCATAAATTGTCTGTCAGAATATTTATAAGAACTGTTTATGATTTGCTGCAGCAGTATTAAGAAAGATAGTACAAAAATTATATTTCTTAGTTCTTGATTTATAGGAGGATGTTAAGTCGTCTTATAAATGGTTAGGCAAGAAACCTAAAATGCTAAATTTAAGGCGATAACAGGCGATACTTAAGGTATGGACGTTACGTCCACAGGTATATTTCATAACCACTTGAAATTCACATTTATAACAATTTTACAAACATAAAGGTAACGGTAAGTTTTGAAAACTATCTCTGTTATGTGGACCATTGAAAAGTCAATTTGAACTTTTCTGAAAACATTTTCCCTTCATCTCAGCAATCACAAATTATTGCATGTTCTTGATTTGCAGCTGAAATCTTGATTGACTAATGCAGGTGAAGAGCGCGCTCTGTTCCATCCAGTCGGTATTTCCAGTTACTGCTTTCTAAAGTGATTTGTTTTGAATAAAAACATAGAGCAGGGAAGTCTGAATACTTCTGTTTACCAAATGAAATAACTATGGATATTAAATACATAAAACATTTTTAATAGATAATGGGGGAAAATGTTTCTTCTTCATTCAGTACTTGAGAGAAATTACTCCCATTTATGAGATGTACGAAATATAAAGATTTTTGAATTCAAATTAAAACGTCACGGGACATGCATATTTTATTTGCTGCTAACAATGACGATCATTTTTTAATCGATTATAATTCGCTTAAGGGCATAATGCTCTCAAAAGAGATTAGATAATTTTCACACTGTATATTAGAATAAGGTTATTATTTGTAAAGAAATCCTTTTACAGGGAAGAAAAATGTGTCACAGTTATATATTTTTTATTTTGAAGGTGTGCCTTTTTTAACATTTATAGAATATAAGTTGGATTTCTTTATTTATTTTTTTCTATTTTTAGTCCGTTTAGGTAAAAAGAAGCAATGTATTTTCGAAGAGCAATTATTTTCTTTTAAAGCCCATATCTATGGAATTCGAATAAAAGTTTGACATCTAATGCGTTAAATTATAATGTACGAAATAATATAGTTATATTATTATGCTGTTAATAATTTATGATAATAAATCAATATAAATTGACATATCCCTAATTGCCTAATACAGTGAACTTAGCAGTAAGCAGTCCTAATATTCAGCAGGATTTGATTGAAAGCTTATTGTTAAGAAGTCAAATTTATACATGACATTCAATTCGGTAAAATATTTAAATAATACTTTATAAAATATTTAAATCACTCTTACTTCAAGAATAATCTCGCTCTTAGTATTTCTGTTGTTTTTGTATCTATAAATTTAATTTATCCGAAAACGCGTCATTGAATAAAAATTGTAATAAAATTGAGCGCAATAGAAGAAAATGTCTATCATATTTGAGTATAATAATTATTTAAATTATTTATTTCTTGTTTTATGATTAAACATTTACACTTCATAATATTTTGGATATTAATCTGCTCTTTTGAATCTGCTGCCAAATAGGAAGAAACTTGAAATCTGGTATTCGAATGTATTTTTTCATTCATATTGAAGGACACTTATATCAAATACATTAATTATTCAAAACTAGTTTCATATGTTAGATATCAAAAAAATAATCTATTTAATACTGGTAACAAAAGTTTAAAAAAATATAAACAAGTAGGCTTCGATATAGACATGGGGAAAATTGCAAAAAAAAAAAAAAATGGCAAGGATCCTTTACGAGTTATGTTTCTCTGAAAATCTGTCATTGTATAGCAGTTTTAATTGTGTTGAATGTGATTAAAAGATCTTTGCATATTATGACTGACAAATACATAAATAATTAGGAAATACTACCAACGGTTAATTTATGTTGAAAGGTATTAATTGCTTACAGATACGAATCACCATTTGTGAAAAATCCACTTAACTGAAAACTACATTGGTAAATAACAGGATCTGAAGACCTCAGGTTACATTTTAAGAATTTTTTCTTACCAGTTTCCAAGTCATTAATGTTCTTTTTTATTTTTCACGTGAACCCATTTTGAAAATTAATGTATTTCTTAATTTGAATGTCCTTCGACACTCACGAAGAATATGCTGTTCGCACATCAAATTCAAATTTAAGTTCGCTCCAATTACGATTTTTCAGAACCAGAAAGTTTCTTCAAATATTCTAATGGTGCAAAAAGTCTCATGATAACCTTTTGAATAAAAATTCTCTAATTAGTTACATCCAATCAGAGTTAAAAGTTATTTTCTCTAATGAAGCCATGCCTTCGTAGAAAAAAAAATGTAGAATTGATTTGCAAGAAGTGAGCCTTGCCACACCTATATATTCTCGCAAGCGGTGATTCCTCTGTTCAACAAAAAGGTGATAAGAATCTAGTATTGAATTAAACGTTTACTGAAAAACTCTAGAGAAGCTGAATATGAATTTTTAAATAATTGCTAAACCTGTGATATCGTTATAGATTCCAGGCTTGTAAAATTATAGGAATGCTCTAGGTCACATTTAATGCTATGTCCTTAAAACTATAAATTCAATAAACATTTCGATAAAATGAAAAGTTGAATGATGTAATCATTCTGTAAAGGTGCATTGCGCACGAAATATTGGGAACCAAATTGTGAAAGGTTAACAAGTTCTTTTGCGCATATGTGACTATTTAATTGTTTTATATGTTTACTTCAGGTTGAAATCCTTTTGAACACCTTACAAATAGAATTGAAATGTTATTTTTAATGTTTTCAATATGGAAGTTTTAGAAAATATAACGATAAAGTCTGTGAAAGAAGAATAAATAAATATTATGATGTACTTTATGCTGCATAAAACAATAAAACATATAAGAGATTTTATTGAATGCTTTATTTGATATAGTGAGAAACAAATAAATTTTGCTTGGGTGTGAGCATCTTTAGAAAGTAGGTGCAGTTCAAATACTGTGTTAGACTTTCAGCTATGATTCACTAAAACTCATTCTCTACATCTCTCGTATAATTTCTAAATCAAAGTTTAGTTTAGTTATATTAACGTCTCATTTTAAAGTAGCGCTAAAGCTATTTTGAGACGGACCTTGTAAATTCGAACAGCGGTTAGATGGCGAGAATGGCATATGAGCTAGTACCCCTCTTCCATGCTTCCACATCACACCAGTGGCAAGGCTTTTGACTCCTTCGGTTTTAACTTATACCACACCTGCTTACACAATGGCTCCCTGGAGCAATCGGGTCTCAAGCCTTCAACCGACCGATACCGAAATTTTACCACCAGGTTACGGCGGCTCCTAAATCCAATTCGAGAGTACACAGAAAATAAATTAAAATTTTAATTAAAAAAAGCGCTTAGAATATTCGTATCAGTCCTTGTGTCACAAGTAAAACTTATTCTAAAGTGCGTAATTCAATAGCGTTTCTTAATTAAATTTATTTTTAAAAAATTCTTTGAAAGGATTTACTAGCCCTATCTTTTCTTAAACTGAATAGTAATGGACATTTTCTACGAAGAATACTAAAGTTTGTATTCTATGTAATCTAAATGAAACAAAAATAAAAATGCACGCACAATGACGTTTCTAACGGTGGGTAAAAGGTGTACAGATATTGCAGACGCTAGTCCTATGGGACACCATAAAAATAAGAATAATTAATGAATTTGTATAACTTTTTAAGATGAAATATCTTGAAGGGGGGGGGGGAAATAAGGCCATGCCCCAGCCATCATTTTCATTTTCATTTGATAAATAATTGAAAGCGATTAAGAGCTAAAATTCATGCTACTTCTCAAGCAACAATTAACTTATGATAAGCCGCTGTGTTCAGTTCTCATTTGTAACATTCTTTCACAAATAATATCTATTACTGTATATTTTTTGTAATAAATGACATGAACAATAGTTTCTTTCACATAAATCAACAATAAATATTTAAGTAAGAAAAGCATGAAATCTCAGAACTGTGTCTTGTGGTACTCTGAAACATGCCTTTACGACTTTTTTGTTGTAATGAATTTTTGTTAAGATTATAACCCTAAGTAGGGTGAAAGTATGCAGATTTATCACGAAACAAGGTCAAGTGGTAGAAAAAGAAAATGATTTTCTTATTTAATCTTTCCCATTCTTTGTTTAGAGCATCGCTAGTTGTGACATAATGCGCGTTGAAGTTATGACATAAGAAAGGCAATCAAATGGTGTAATAATATGAATCTTGATTTTAAAGAAGTTCCATTCAGATGATTTCAGAAACACGGTGATTATGGTGATTAGATTGCAAAATCGAGTTCGAGCAGGTTTGAGTGAACTTCAGCTAGTGAGAATACCCATATCAGGTCAAGTTAAGAAGGAAACCATTATTAGGTCTTGTTTTTTAAAAATAAATTTATATTTAATAGGTTTACACATCTAATTAAAATGCTAGACATATTTGAAAGCTTACTGCAGGCATTTGTTCATGCCAAGGGAAATGAAGGCAATAATTTAAGATTACGAATAGAAAACATTCATTAACGACCTCAGTAAAAATGTAGAAATGATTTTTTTATTGTTTTTGCTGTTATTCATGTTGCTAACTCCATTGAAATACTGTCATGCTCATTATAGGAGCATCAATAAAAATACTTGATGTGTTAAGAAAAGGGGTTTAAAACATCATAACTCAATCTTAATAATGCTTCTGATTATTTGATATCAATCATACAGGAGGGAATGAGTAATATTTATTTATCGGAAATGACTTTTCTTCACTGCACGTTTAGTTTAGGTTGTTTTATGTTGAAATTATAAAAGATTTCATAGTCTGCCTGTGAATAGAAAAAAAAGTTTCATGCATATCCTTCTTATTATTTCATATTGTGATCATGAATTTCATAACAATCATGTTCTAATGAGGTGTGGTTCAAATTGTTTAAATAATGATTTGGAGAAACTTTCTAAATTAAATAGACCTTTGCAATGACTTTTGATTCATATCATAACAACGCGAATAACTAAAATATAATGCTTAATTAAACAAATTCCATCCCAGTTAAAAATCAACGGTGAAAATTAAGTATTAATATGAAAATAACGAAATTTTTATACTGTGATTTTTTTTAACAGCTTAATATAGAATATGTTAGTATTTAAGTAATTATTTGATTCTAATTTTTTTCCACGATAGAGAAAGACCACCAATATAAATTATTATGATATTAAGCAAATTTTCAGATTCTCCGTGGAAAATAATTTTTAATAGTAATCGGATCATTAATATCAAATATTATTTTCTAAGATATAAAAAGGTAAACAGAATAATATTCTTATTATCTAAAGCGACGTAGCTCATTTAAAAACATGGGGATCGATTTTACTTAAACATGAAAAAAATTAAGGATTAAAGATCAAAATTAAAGATCATTAACAATTGTAGTATAAAAAAAATTCTGAATATTATAAAATTAACTTTTCCTTCAATAATTTTTCCTTCACTTTTCAGTGTTGACTTATGACTTCATAATGAAGAAACATAATATTTGATATATATTTATACGATAACAACAGGTTATAAAATAGTCTTTAAGCAGATATTTGGACACTTACTAATTAATCCATGTATAAAAACTGATTTTCAATAGAAAATATTTTTTTTGAGAATAAATGGTATCATTAACCAGCAATCATTTGATTTATTACTTTTCAAGTTGAATTAAGACCCTTAAGTTTCTATATTAATCATATCATTTCATTTGTATTCCATTTATAATGATAATTTTAATAAGTTTATAAAATGAATAATCAGTTTAAAAAATTATGTTGCATTCTACATCTTTTTTTCAAATTCATATCTCATTTTTCAAAAACTAGATACGATTCTTTTTATTTTATTTTATTTTTTATTTTTATTTATTTATTTATTTATTCATTTTTGAATGAAATTCCAAAATATAATTTTGTGTACTTGAGACTAAATTCTGATAAATTTTTAAAAATTCAAACTGATTATAATACACCATGAACAAAAGAAATAAAGCATTAAATTAAGATCAGCTTGCTCTATATGCTATTATTACTTTTTGAAAGAATCTTAATTTATGTAGAAATTAGAGCTTCATTAGTAAGTTATTCTTTTTACTATTTTGACATTGAAAAGAAGAGCAGTAATAGCATTCTGAAATATACTAGACAGCGCAACAAAAATTCTCCCGTCTAATAAGCAGGCTCTGATGCCATCTATAAGGCTGCATCTTCCTTTACAGAATCAATTTTTGCATCTTTCTGCATAAATCAAAATATTTAAAAAAGCAAAGATATATTTGAAGCTTCCAGAAAACATGGAAGAAACTTTAAAATTGTTACCTTCTAAAAATTTGTTATGACTTTTTTTTTTGTGAGTTACTGTTTAGTTTTACTTTAGAATACCCCAAATTAACGTTGCATCAGTGGTTTTGATAGCACACAGAAAACAAAACAAAAATTTGTTTTGAAGCTTATATTTTGTATTTATTGAGTTGCTGTTCCTGTTAGCAGGCTAACTAGCAAAATATTTTGAAGCTGTAAAATAAAACTTTAATATAACTATGCCTTCTTTATACTCTTTAATCTAACAGATAGTTCTAAACTGACACCTTACTTTCAAGATATTAGCTCCACTTGGATACATTGACAACTATGTTTGTCCAGACAAAGCTGATTTAATATGTAGGTTTACTCAGAGGTTATTAGTGAATTCCTATTTTTGGATCAATTCGAATTTTGAATGCATAATGATTATAAGCTATCTCTGATTTATTATTTATTAATAAATGTGATCACTGTAATGAAAATAGTATGGTAGTGATCTCAAAACTGTCCCTACACCACTGTGCTTCTTTATTTCTGTGCCTGAAATTGTGGAATATCTGTAGAAAGTCTATCATTCCATATTTATTTGTAATATTTTTGTGAACAATATTTTACTTTTTCTTTATCATAATATGTTTCTTTTTCTTCTGATTGCTTGAAAATTCAGTTTTTCATATATTGTGGGATTTTTTCAGTCTTCGTTTTCCTTTCCCCAAGTAGATTTCTAGCTGCAAGTTAAAGGCCACCGCTATTGTTAGAAGAAGGAAAGAAGAAATCATATTTTGCGTATTCAGAAATGATGACAGATGACTTATAGAATAAATCATTTTTACTTTTAAAAAATTCCATTAATTATGATTAACAGTTTTCAAAGATTAATTTAACTATGCAAAATTTACGCAAAATATTAAAATACTAGATAAGAAAATACTCAATATTTAAAATCGGCAGTGGTTAAATGACATAACTTTCTAAAACAATAGAATCTTCTGCTAGTTTAATAATTTAGTTTTTTAAATTCTACGTTTTGCTTTACCCAGTGGATATCTATCTACAAGTTAATAGCAATTGTTGTTGTTAGAAGAAAGGTTGAAATCTTAAACTGCGTATTCAGAAGTGATGAAGCCTGACTTACAGAATGAAAATTTTAACTTAAAAAAATTTCCATGAATCATGACTAACATAATTTTCAAAGATTAATTTAACTACTGGAAAATTTACTCTGCAATATTAAAATACTAGATAAAAAAAATGCTTAATGTTTTAAAGCAATGGTGGTTAAATGACATAACTTAGTAAAACAGTAGAATCTCACTGTACAAATACAATAGAGCAAAACGATTATTACATTGCTACGAAAATCATAGTCAAATGCCATAGAATATCTATCACAAAGTCATTAGAATAAACATGTTACAAGTTTTTAGCATTCCCTCACGCTCTATTCTTTAATATTTCTTACTATGTTGAGTGAACCCGAACTCAATTGTTACTTTAAACCTACGTTGAGAAATCATACCCATTGTTGACTTTTTCCTTAAACGGATTCAGTGGCAAAAAATATGCGCAAAACTTGATAGTATTTAACCTTTTAATCTAACGCGGATGGATGGATGACCGCAAACTGCCTGTTTGACCTACATAACAGCTGGACGTTTGAATAGATTTTTTGTCTGCGTAACAATAGCTATACAATCATTTAGAAATCTGCGATGTTCTCAGATAGGATAACGGATAGAAGAAATAAGCTCTCAAAACACTTTCAGAACACAAATCAAATAAGCACTCTTATTCGTTGGAGATTTCACAACAAGGTTTATTTGGAAATAATATACATTTAAAAACATTATTTAAAAAATATGCATTGATGATGCAGATACAATTGATAATAATATACAATCGATGCATAACTGCCACTGAATAATATTCATTATTTTACACTGCATCAATTTATTTAGCAGATTTAGTGATTTTAATATTTTTATGGTTAGAAACATATGCAACTTATATCAAGATACAACACTTATTTTCAAGGGTTTTTTTTTTCATTTCCAATTCTTGTCCTAGAATCGTTAACATAATTTCACTAACTTTCCACAAACATAAATTGAAGGTAAATGAATTAAACAATATAATTGAACCCTTCTAGCAAATATAAAAATAATTAAGGAATAAATGGTATATGAAGGAATAAATGCTAAATTCAGTTTTTGGCTATTTTACATTGGAAAACGGAATGTGTATACAGCAATAATGAAAGACATCAGTGTGCCTCTAAGGTAATCTCTCTTGAGAAAATGCAGCTAAACTCTTAATTTTCTCAGCTTGTTGTTAACTTAGAAATTTATGAAATAAAGACAAATAATTAAATAAAGGGACTACATTTCCAGACTAATTACAGGATTATTGAGGTGCTGTCTCTTGATGAGGGAAAAAATTATGTGGAGCAGCGATTGAGAGATGAAGAAATAATGTTGTGCGATTTTACTTCATGAGTATTTGTATCCTCTCTTTTATATGTGGGATCATTGATATAAAGTATCTTTTAATCATTTTATTAAATGTCTATTATATTTAATAAGTATATATGATCAAATTCAGCGTGAATATCTTGGTTGATAACATACCGACTAGAATGTGTTAATGTAGACAAGAATTTAAAGTACATAGAATATTACTATAAATTTTATTCTCTATTTTTAAATAAGAACATTATGGAATTTTGAAAATAATGAAAATTTAATGGTGACTCACAAACGGACAAAAATAAGGAAAACTTCTTTCGTTTATATAAAAATGATTTTAATATAAAATATGACAATTATTCTCAATAAGTATACTAAGGTCACGTTCTGACTCCACAAGAAAATTAAATACAATGAAATTGAGGAACATAAATAGCTTCACGACTTTTCAATAGTTTGATTATTGAGTAAAGTGCTCCAAATCATTATGTTTCCTCGTCAAAAAAAAGTAAACAAAGTAGTTGTGAAATATTTTATTTTTATTAATCTAAACGTTAGTATAATTAAAAGTAAAATTCCGATCAGAAATAAATGGATTGCTTACATCCTTAAAAATGCATTCAAAAATTAAAGTTGAGTGAGTTTGAAATTTAAAATTTGAAAAAATTAAATTATATGAATCCAAGAAATAAGAATTATTCTATGTGAATAAATAAAATACGACTGATAACTTTAAGAAATTGATACATTTGATAGATGTTGTAATGAAATGTATTGATATATTGCTGATAGATATTGTGTACTTTGAATGATATTTTATTATTGTTATAAGGTTATAATGAGTGAATTTATGACAAAAGAATATATAACAGTTTCGGAATTTTTCTTTCTGCCTAAAACTGATCTGCAAAGGGAAAATAAATACTTTTCTAATATCCAAAAATATTTTCTTGGCTTCAAAATATCAAATACTCCTCAAAATTATTTTAATTTTTTCAAATCAAAGTCCAAATTCAAGAAGGTTTTTATTGTATTTTCAATCTAAGGTATTTTTTACTCATTCTGTTTGCAACAAAAATTTTATGTTTTTACCAGAATTAATATAATACACCGAACATCAAAATGTATACTTCTCTAAATTTAGTGATGCCTTAACTGCAGTGTATGATTTATGTCTAATGCTCATTATTTTTCAGTGTGTAGGCTCTAGCTGCGCCAATCTTTATTATTGATAATTAAAAAAAAACATCTGTGCCAAATATTCAAAACATTTTACTCTTCATAAATTAGTTTCAATTCTTAAGGACAAAAATGAGTCTTTTATATTGGCAAAAAAATAAATTTAAGATAAAGTTGATAAAGAGCTATTTTATATTTTTTGTTGTTGTTGAGTTTCATACTCCGGTTACAATTTCATTATCAATTTGAAATTGCCCCCCCCCTTTTTTTTGAAAATCTAAACGATATTGAAATAAGTACTTAAAGCTTGATATTTATATACTCTATTTAAAAAAATATCAAAAAATTTAATATTTTACAAATTAATTTTTGCCATTGTCATTTTGTATCAAATAGTGTTTTTAATAACCAAGCTGCTCCAAGGAAACTAAAAAAAAAAAAAAAATCGCGGATTTCTTTAGACGCAACTGTTCTGTGTCATACTAACGTCTACCATAACGCATCATAATTAATTAAGGTATTAATAATTAGTATTAATTAAAGTAGCATTAATCAGTATTAATTAAAGCGCTAAGCCTCAATGAAATTTTATTCAATAGTGAAATGGGAATAAAAAGGAGGACTGAATGGAAAGCCACAGATTATACTACGGAAGTTAAAAACTACGAGAAATAGAGATCAGCATACATAGCATCAGAACCCTTCCTACTAGGGTGAAAGGGAAGGCGCCTTAAAAAAGAGGATTAAAAGTTTCCGATTTTGTGTTTGTTCTCGCCACCCTAGTGGATAGAGAAAAAGATGGCGCTCAGCTGTCTCGTTGAAGGGACGTACTTCCCAAGGGAAGGGTTGTACCATGGCCGGTGATGGCCTTTACGACTCAGCCACAATTTCCACCAGTATTGGTGTTGAGGCGGTCCGGCCATTCGGTTTTCTTCGTGTGTCTCCTGGAGGATCGGAGTACCCATTTATACGTTTATATCGAATCCTTTACTAAGACATGTCCTTAAAAAGGCATTCAAAAATTAAAGTTACGCACTTTTGAAATTAATAAATAAACAAAAATTGAAATTATATGAATCCAAGAAATAAGAATTATACCCTGTGAATGAATAAAATACGGTTGATAACTTTAAGAAATTGACATTATTACCCTCCGATGACGAGACAAGTCTTACATGCATTTTTAAGACATGTCTCTTCATCGGAGATGACGCCCTTAACCATCAAAACATTGTGTCGATTTAACTAACGAGAAACTAATCACTAACGCGGCACGTTTCACGATATGGTAAGAACACAGTCTTAAAACATTAGATTATCGCATTGATTTTCATTTCTTGGCTGTTGATTTATAGAGTTCCGAATCGTCATATGCATTTTACGAATCAAACAAAATTCAGTGATTATTTGAATGATTCAATTTGGTTTTCCTTGAACCTGCTAAAAATATTTGGTCTTATAAGCTTCAGTGTTGTAATCTAAGTGTTGCTGATTTAAAAAAATTCATAAAGTAAATAAAAGTTACATTCATATTATAAAAATTATGAATATATTACATTAATCAGCAATTAATTATAAAATTTCTAATAAATTCAAATACTTTACACCAGGTAAATGGAAACATATTTTATGCCATTAGTTATCACATTATTTGTAAGTAGTTTCTAGTCATCAGATTTTTCCTATTTATTATTCATGAATATAAGTGATGACATTTTGCAAACATACAAGGTAATTTATTTTGAACAGCCAAGTATCGATAATCATGCAATAGGTAATTCATGTATAGAATAATTATATCATTAAATTAAATTACTTAATTTGCTTCAATCTGGGATATGCAAATGTTAGTAATTTGAATATATCATATTGTCTTTGTTCTTTCGTAACCATTAAGTTTTATGGAAAAAAAAAATGAGAGTTGAAAACCGGAAAAGGATTGGTTCAAGACACCGTTTTTATTGTTATGACATTTTTATTACTTTTTTTTACTTGACACAAGGCAGCGTAATTAAGCACTAACTTTCGGTCTATTTCCCATAATACTGGTCACTAATTTTGGTCACTGTTTGCCCAAATTTTTAGAATCAAGTAAGTTCAAAGGACTTAGTTTCGATTGAATTATCTTAGATAATTATTCTAATTAATTTTTTTCCCTCTTGTCACAAAAAAAAGCATTTTTATTTTCAGCTACTGTAAGTTTAAAGATTATATTCCAGATTTTCACTAAGACATTAAATTTGCTTCCCTCCTTAAATGAGCATTTATTTTCAAGGACTGCGAATTTATTTAAATATTTTGGTTGTGTGCGATTTTTTTAAAAAAATCCATCTTTGCTCAAAAGAGCTCGAGAGTTTACTGGCACATAAAAAATAGAATCAAGTAATGCTAGGTGGAATATAATTTTTTTCAAACTCAAAAAAATAGTTTCAAATTATTCATGCTTAAATTTTCGCTAATTATCAATTAGTTAAACAATTTTAAGGAAATAATTGCAATGAATTTGAGCTTTGAGTATATTTCAACTTATTGAGCTGTATTCGGCATATTTATTAATTGACAACATAAGTGTTAAATAGGTAATAAAAAAGTTCCCTTCTTTTTTACCACTGAAGGAAAATATTGAATCAATGAATATGCATACTTTATTCAGATGAAGATTCAATTTTACTATCTATAATCGATTTATAAAAGATGAAAAAATTGCAAAATTTTCACTTGTGATATTTACCGGATACAATATACCATGTTCTAAAAAATGAATTTTGCTTAAATATATAATAAGAAAAATTGCTCTTTATCTCAAAAACGGTAACTCGCTATTAGAAAGCTAAAAAGCAAAATTCTCGTGATCTAAAAAGCAGTAGTTGAATACGGATGGATAACTAAAAAAAATAAATAAAAGGAACTTTAAAGAAACAAATTTACCATTGAACAAGTTATTTTTATCGAAAATATGGTAGGTAAGGAAACCCGTAAAAAAGTGTGAGACTCAGATAAAAAATCATTGTATAAATTTTAATCGTAATCGCCTTAATGTTTTATAATATTTTTTATACAATGGCTGCCTGGAATTTTTTTGTGTGTGTGTTACTATACTTACTGTGTTTTATAGCGTTTTTTATTTATATTCGTACATTATGATTTTTGATTTTAAGTCAAGATTTTTGATGATTTAAAAAGTTACCTTTGTTATTATTAAATACTGCATTACAAAGAAAGATACACTCAAAGAAAAATATAAAATACATGAACCTTAAATGCAAATCGAAAGAAACTCAGATGATATATATAATTGTTCGGGTTTCGTTAAGTTTACATCTTTATTCTCAAATATTATATAAAATCTCAATGAAGAAAATTATCTTCTTCCTATCTATTTTTAACAATAACAATTCAATATTTTTCTTAATATATGTAATTAATATTCGGCTATTATAGTAAATATTTTAGTTTGTAATTTACTGTTACAAGACTTAACTTTTCATTTTTTAATTTTTATAATATTCTGAATTTTTATTTAATTTTATTTTTTGTCAAAACTATGATTGTCGTACAAACTGGTAGAGCTTCGAGATTCTGAAAGAAACATTCTAAGTTATTAGATATTTTAATCAAATTCATAAAATGTTTTAATTTTCAATGAATATGCAAGAATTTCTTTCTCTCTCTCTCTTTATATATATATAACTTGTAATGAACGACATTTGATGTTAATGCAGTTTTTTCAATTATTCATTAATTTAATTTAAATAATTTTTTTTAATACTTTAAATAGAATTTTATCAGTTTTTTATGAAGAGTGAAATCAACAGGCAGTTGCTCAATTGGTAAAATACAAGGATTTCAGTATTTTTCTTGTGAAGGTGAAGAATGCGAGTTCACCTCCTGAGAAAAGCAATAATTATTTTTTGATAAATTAATTAATTTTAGTTTTATATGGAAGGAAAAAAGCTTCTATTTTATAAGATATTTAACAGGATACTAATTTAGGAATAAATACCGTAAGTCACGAAGCGTGTAAATCGCTGGAAAAAAATTCTTTTGCCACCTAATATTGTGATTGTCATATGTATATACATATTCATATTAATTACAATTACTTAATAAAAAGTAGCTAAAATCCAAAAATATCTTTGTTGAATTAACTAAAAATTGACTTAATTTTTTTATATTGCTAAATATTTGAAAATTCATGATTACAAATATCATAGAACAGAAAATTTAATATTTCTCAAATCGAATTCTAGATATTATCATCTCTAAGAAACAAAATTTTAATAACTATATCATAAACTAATAATTGAGGGATCAAAAAATTCTAATGTCATGTGGAACCTATAAACTGTATAAAATTATATAATTCCATGGCGTAAGGATGTAAAAAAGAATTTAAATCGAAGACTCTAACCTTATAAAAAGGAAATACAAGTTAAGCAAAAGTGTATAAAAACATATTAATTTTTCTTTAATTTTGAATAGTTAATTAAATTTTAAAATTAAAATAAACTTGCAATAATCGGAATTTATGATTTTTCTGTATACATTCAAATATGTAGTAATTATTTATACGGAAAAAATAGAGTATTTACCTCATAAACGCTTGATGACCCCAGCTTGTAAAAAAGCGGCATGTAGACATATGCAACGGTGGGGAACATGAAGCAGTAGGCTAGAACTACCATCCAAAATTGAGTTCCCGTTAAGTAAGTTTCTGCTGGAATACCCAACATGGGTATGGCTGACATGAAACTAGCCAAAATCGACATAGCTACTGGAAAAACTCCCATTTCCTGACCCCCCATGAAAAAGTCCTTTGTGGTCTTCTGCTTGTTTCCAGTGCATGCGTAATAAATGCCGATAGCAGCAGAAACTCCAAGCATAGCAATAAATATTGCATAGTCCGCTATAGTAAATCTTGATAAAAGTTCTTCTTTTGTGCTATACATATTCATGGTTGCAATGGCCGAAGAGAAGATTTTTTATGAAAAGTATGTATCAAACCTGCGGAAATGATTTCAGACGGAGTTAGTTTCTGCTATAAGGATCGGAGAGTATCACTTCATGTTCGTGCTCAGTTCACAAAGAGCACTGCCGGCTCCACATTCAAACAACCGCTTTTAATACCGGTAATGAAAAAATAATCGCACTACAACTTTGTGGAGGCTGGGAGAGGGAGTTAGAGAGAGAAAGTATGAAACGTCACGGAGAAGTGTGTCAATCCGAGAAGATACGTAAGTTTTCCCCTGAGATTGAAAGAACGTGGAAAGTTAGCCTTGGTCTCACTCTCTCTCAGTTAATGCTCTGCTACGGATGGACGAGTATAACTGTCATTTCCCTCAGCATGTTTACATACAGAGCATACCTAAAATTGGCGAATTATTGCCAGGTTTGGCGAAAATAAGTAATAGATATTTGTGGAGCGTATTTTTAGAAAAAGCAGAGGAAAAACAAAACCATAGCAGTGGAGAATTTGCAAGTTGAAATGTTTCCACAGGAATATTTAAATTTGTTTTGCTTTGCTTAGCTGGTGGTATTTCGTCAGTGAAAAGAAACACCGTAAAAAATCTGACAATGAAATCGAAACTGTTTTACAAATGTGTTTTTATGCTCTTTCAAACAATTCCTTTTTTTATTTTGGAGAAGAACAATAAGGGTATTTAGTTAATGCTTTTGTTCAGTCGACGAGCAAAACAGAATAGGATTATGAAAGCGTGAATTCAGGAGAAGTTACCGCTCTTCTGTGTGTCTTTTCGTTGTGAAAATGATTGAAGACTTATTTCGGACATTATAAATGATATTTAACTTTATTCTAGGCTATTGCTCTACATTCTATTTATACGAAGAGGTTTAAAAACACTATAAATTATATTTTGAAATATTTACCGTATTTTATGCAGAATGCAGTAAGATTTCATTTTGTGTCTCATCTCCATTCAAACTTTAAATATTTGCAGAAACGAAAAAAATAATAATTTTGAAGAAGTATTTTCTTTGATCCGACATATGTTTTATTCCTAAATTGTTTATATTTTATGAATTGTATCAATATATTTAATCACAATTTTGATGATGCGGAAATGTTTAGAAAAGGGATAGCGTTCTGAAAAATTGATAATGCTGGTTTATTGAAGCTTTAAAAATTTCTTAATTGGTATGGATTCTTATTTAATGCTATTCCTAAACGGAATATAGACGCATATGTTAATATTTCTAATTTTTTACTATCATATAGATGTGCTTTATTTCATAATTTATTAAAATGTAGATGCCTCTTATTCCTTAAATGATAACTGCTATAGTTATTGTTATGATAGTTATAGGATTGTCAACTTTTCTACAAAATAAATCTGTGAATCCTCTAAGTTTGAAAAGTTTTGCCGTGATTATTTATCTGTTGTCCATTATTGCCCTTCTAACAATTCTTTTTTACAATTTCAATAACTTTTTACAACAATTCCTTAATCAGGTAGTATATGAGTATAATATCTGATTATGGGCCAATATGCATTTGGGCTTTAAATTTTTTAAAAAGAGAATGGATGAAAGGAACGAAACAAAAGAATTGTTTTTATTTTAATTACTCGGATGATATATTTTTCAGGATTTGTCATTCCCTATTTGTAGAAAAATAGAATAAAATAGGACACATAAAATGTTTAAGAAGATAAGATTTTTATCGCGTTTTCTTAAATAGGGAAGATTACATAAAGTTTTTTGTAAGCAAAATAACAGCTATTTCGAATCAGATATCCCATATTCATCTAGAAAATGAATGTTCTTTACAATATACAAGTTATTTATTCTACAAGTATTTTCCAAAGTAAGTGAATAAAATAAAAAATATATATTTAAATAATTGTTTATTGCAGAATGTTGTACCTTAATATTATCATTAGCTGTATACCCTATATATCCAGATTTATTTAAAAAATTATTATTAATAGAAAACTATGTGAAAGAGAATAAATTACTATATAGAAGATTTAAAAAAATCTACAGGTATATTTATGTGACATCCTCAACTCTAATGGAAAAAAATTCAGTTAACGAAAATTGAAATTTTATAAATATTAGCAATAAAGCATAAATCTCGGTTTCTTCTCTGTTCACAATTTTCTTCAAGTATTATTCATAGATTCATTTGAAGGCTAATAACCCTTGTTGTAAAATAAATACTTCGCCATAGATTTGCCATAACTGGACAAGTCATATATATTTTCTTATTTTTTATCCCGTGCATTAAAATGGTATCAATATCACTTATGAGATTCGTAGAATATGTTATAACATTTTGATTCAACATCTAATAAAGTGGAGAAAGATGGGAAGTCACGGCATAGCATATACCAACGTGCAGTTAGATATTAAACAATATGCACAGACATGGTTCTCGTGACACGTAAATTTTAAGAAAATGATTCCTTTTAAGAAAGAATTATATTGATTTTGAAATAAAAATAAAATTGGTATCCTAGTATGAATAAATATATATTTTAAAAAATATTTTCTATGTCGTTTTCACAATATATAACTAACAGATTTTCTTCTGTTGTTATAATTTGAATATTTAACTTTAAATCATATCTTTATAGTAACAAATAATTTAAAACTTTAGATTTTCTTAATATTCAGTCCTCTGTTTTCAACAAGTTTTTGTTTAAAATTTGTTTCACAAACCGTTTATTTAATAAATGCTTCGAATTTCATCAATTACTTTTCATGAATTTTCTTTTACATAACCTCTATGAATTATTTTCATCTTAGTTTTTCCAGATTCAGAATACAAAAGAGCCATTAGCGATTAAAATATACGTGCTTGAAATGCTGATTTAATCAAAATTACCTTGGAAATATTTATAAATTATGAACCCATATTTAAATATTAGTGCATAATTTAATCTAGATCAAAGAAAACATTACCTTGCAACAAGTTTTTGTTGTTTTTTATTATTCATAATGCTTACAGAATGCATATTAAAACACATTCTCTCTAGATAATTGGTCAATCATATTATGTTGACATATATACTTCCGATGAGAGGTTAGCTCCTGATCGGTAGTTTTGCAACCGCATCAATTCAAGTGTTTTAATTTTTAATTGATTATCTAACTGTACAATTTTGGAGGGTTTTTTTATTATATTTTTTCATCGTCACTGTATAGAGTATAATATAGGACTGAAATTCCAGTATCCGTATACTGATGTCGTCGAATCGTACACTGTTAAACTATTTTTAATATACAAAAATGAACTGTTTTTTTAATGACCTAAAGTTCTATTTACTAAATCTAAATAACTCATAAATATTCCATTGTTGCAGTTATTGAAAGATTATTATTACAGATCTAATGATAAAGATTTTAAACTATTATTAATCCTTTGTAAATACTTTTGTAATAGAACAAAATTCTTTTCTGTAGAAAAATAATTTTTATTTGTTTTGCTATGAAACAAAATCTATTATTTTTGCAATTTAATTTTAATTTTATACATTTTGCTTGCTTTAAATGCTATTATTACAATTTTAACATATGCTTAAAACGGCAAAATTTAGCTGCATCTTAGATATTTACAAATTTATTTAGGTAATGCTGTTTTTTGTCAGATAAGAAAGTTCAATGCCTCGTATGAAAAAGAGGAAGAAAACACACAAGGTTTTTCGTCCAAACATTTATGTTGTGTTGAAACAAATTTTGATAGCCATGGTCAAACAATCTAAGTTTTCGCATGTCAGTTCACAATTTCTTAAAGTGCCTTTTGAAATCTCTTACTGTTTGATATGTTGTATTTAATTAAGGATAAATTTTTCAAAGATATTTTCAAAATTTGCTTTTGGATTCTTTGACCTGCGCACCCGCGATAGAAAACGTTAGTTATATTTCAATTTTTCAATGAATAATGCTGATGCCCTTTATTTTTTTATTAAAATAATTGTTTGGTAAATTTTTGAAATAAAAACAATCTAATGCTAGGAAAGAATATAATTCATTAAAATGCCCTTAGTCACATCAAACATGTAGGGAAAAAATTATCTGTTCGTCAAAAAAGCAAATTGTAAAAAAAAAAAAAGAATACTTTTAAATCTTCCCATCTCAATATTGGCAAATTATTTATGGTTTTAGTTTCGCTTCCTTAAGCAAAGCTTTTAATCTGTTAGAGAGAAGGATGGCCAAATTATATTGTGCAATGTTTTTGTTCGAATAGATGAATACAATAATTTACTGGATTAAACAGTTTAATGTACCCTCAATGTGAAATCTTAGTATTTTGATGAAAAGATTAGTATTAGTCCCATGAATTTCGTACATATTTTGTTTATTTTAAAAAGTATCTCAAAGTGACAAATAGGGCGTAAAAAATAAAACTCAATTCATTTCAAAACAGTATAAGTTTTTACTGACTACAAATAAAAATTCAGCAAGAAAATTGAATATTTTCATTGAAATATTTCTATATTTTGTGAAACAAATCCATTTTAAGAACTACACAAAAATTAATTAGAAAAAATATTCTAAAAAATAATTTAATATTGTAATAAAAATATAATACATAATCTAAATTATTATCTGCTTTTTATTCTTTGTTTTTAATTTTTTGAAAAATATTATGGGCTTTGGAAATACATTATTTTTCAAATAAATTCGTGAGTATTATCAACAGTTTGAAATGTATTTAGTTAAATTGATTGCTTAACTGATATTTAAGCTCTCAAATTATTAAAATAGCATATTGTCATCAAGAATATACAAATTTAGGAAATTTCTATATTCGAACACTACAAGAAGTCAGTAAAAAGTTAATTTTGAGATTCAACTTTGAAACAATGTAAATTAAATAAAAGTGTTTAAATCTGAAAATGATTCATTTCATTACGCAGAAACTAATTTCATATTTAATTTTCTTTTAATTAATTGCTGGGCTGAGTAAATTATTGAAATAAATATACATTCATTCGTAAAATTTTAAACAAGATCTCGAATCTGTCACTCAGTCAAATTTCAGAATTGGAAGAAAATTTATTCTTAAAAAGAAAAGCTAATTTGCATTTATTTATTATTGAACATTACATTTATTTATATTATAAAATCTCATAATAAAGAAATAATGATTAATTAATATATTTATTTTGCCCTTGTTTATTATTTTTTAATTTATAGGATCTTGTCTCATTATATCGTTAAAAAGTATCGTGGTTATTTTACAGACATTTTGCTTTAAGTTTTATAGACCGAAAAAAGAAATAGAAAAATATAAACGAGTTAACATATTTATAAGCAACAAAAATCAAATCTTGCTGTAACTTGATAAGTTTTCATCAATAAATAATTTCGCTTCGAATCAAATAAAGTGACATATTTAATCATGTTCCTGTTTTTCTTAATTTCCTATGATTTATTCATCTTTTAATCGTTCTTAGAAAGTTTAATAGTTATTTCAAAAAATTAACTAAGCTGAAATCCTTATCTTCTATCATGTTTTACAGATTAAGTTCTTTTACCCATTTATGAAACACTTTTAACATCTGTTACAACATATCAAATGTAGAAATTTACAGTCTTCTGAGAATCGTCTTTGCGTATCAAATCTATTGTAATCGTAATGCCTTTGCGTTTAATTTGTCTTTTTAAAAGAAATAAATAATCTATATGAAGTCAAATGAAAGGAAAAGGATTGACTTCTAAAGCATTTTTTTTTTATATATATAAACAAAACTTTTGAAAGGCATATCAACTCAAACATGCAAAACGAAAAAGTAATCTATTTTCATTTGTAGATTTAATTATAATTAAAAAATATCTGTAGATTTCTAACAAAAGTTAATATCATTGAAGTCAAAATATAATTTCCATATTCTGAAAAAATCGCGAAAATGTTTTGCTCATTGTCTAAAAAGTAGACAAGGCTCGTAATTAAACAATTTAGTGGCAGATCATGATGTGTCCTTACAATAAGAAATATTTTGCTTCCCTATAAAGTTTTCATATTATAGTCACACTTTTTAGTTCAGATTAAAGACTATCCATTTCTCTATAAAGTTTTTGTGAAGAATTTATATCGTCCAAGTTTATAAAGAGACTTCGAGAAAAAGAGCTTTACTGACTTCAAGTAACGCAAACTCATTTCTTTCCTCATAAGATCAAATGGAAATCTTTTGATACCTTATATTTCCTTTGATGCTCTGCCTCAATAATGCCAATAAGAACATCATGAAAATTGGGAACTGGATTTTTTACAATCTATTTCAAGGATAAATTTCAAATGAGTTTCGTAATAATTTTTGACAATGTGCGTTTTGAAAGGTATCGTGATATAGTAATCGAAGTATATTGAATTCCATGATAAAATGTTTTAATAATTATCAAAGCTATTGAAAGCAACAAATGATAAAATCCCTTAACAATACAAAATAAGTAATAATTATTCACAAGATAATGTATACAGAACTAGTAAATCAGGAAGTGATCAAAATTTTCTAAATCCAAGTGCATCGAAAAAGAAGTCACCATAAGCAGTATTTTGAGCATATTATAAAAGATTATTGAAGAAGTTAATAGCGTAATGCATTCAAACTATACTAATCCTTGTGTTATAATCCATAAATGGTTTGGAATCAAATTCCACTCTTACTTTAAAATAGGTTTAAATACGAAATATAGAAATAATTCATTTTAATTAAGTCTTTATTTCATTAACGTAGACTGATTCACAAAATACTTCCCCTGAAAGTCTCTTAAGAGAAAAGATTTTGAAAGAAAGAAATCAAAATGCTAAGCTTAATTTTAAATCAAATGGTACATTCCATTTACAGCAATAAATGTTTTTCTTAATTTATTCTTTTTCCCTTTGTGATAAGTAATAAAATTTTTGATTTTAAAATTAAGGAAAATGCTTTGTAATGAAATTTTTAGCAGCAATATGGTTATTCATAGTTGTTTTCAGTTTTTATTTTATTATATGTTATATTTTATCTCTGCTCTTTCTAATTAAATTAACCAAGATTTTTTCATTCTGTTCATAAAACATTTTGTGCTGTTACGTATCATTTCAAGCAGAAAAGATATTTCTTTAAATTGAAAAGCTATAAAGCAAATGAGTTATAAGTTTATTGGGATGAGTATATTGTATGATTTATTTATTCAATACTAGCCGCCTTTGGCGATAAGCCGGCTCGCCAATTTTACTGCCGTTTAAAATTATCAGTTAGATACTTTATCTGACTTGTCATTGTTAGTTGAATACTTTATGTAACTTATCTTTCTAATAGCTACTTCATCCAAATATTTATATGGCTCAAATTTTGATAGTCATACAATTAACTCATGCAGTTATAAAGGCCTTACGCCCGTAGTGTACTATACTTCTCTAATTATCCATCATCTCTCGCAAAATTTCAACTTTAAACTAAAGTGGAAATGATTAAACTGCAAATTGATATAAAAATATTTTTTATCGTAACCAAGCATTTTTTTAAATATAAGTAAAAGAGAATCATTATGTGTACTACTGAATAATTACAATAATTTATGTAATATTTCAAGAATTAAAAAACAAAAAAACACTTAGATTCATCATAAAATTTAGGTTTTCGTTTACTTTCGAAGATTTAAATGATGCGAATAATACTTTATTTTATTTTGTTAAACATAAAGAAACTTAATAATTTTTAAAAATTATTAAATCTAAATTTTATATATCATTTAGTTCTAAGGAATCATATTCTACGAAATATTCTTGACACGTCAACTTTCAAATAAATAAATGAAGGTTTCTGTCTTCTGTTATCAAATTTGATCGACTTATGAAATTACGAATAGAAATGTTTGCAACTTTCAACATTTTCATTCCTAGGCCAGTCAGTCTTGAGAAATTCTGAACGTTGATTAAGGTATAATTGGAATGGTCAATAAAGTGGTTTAAAATTATCCATTTTTATGGAATAGTGATCTTCAAATATTAATAAATCAGTCAGTTTTAGAGACTGAGTTGATTGAAGTTTATATCTTTTTATTTAAAAAATAAACTTATTCACTTTAAAAAGCATTTTATAGACTCATTTTACATACTATTTAGTTACTTACTTCATTTAGAACCTTTTTAAAGATGAATTTCTACTACTAAAGTTTTACAAATTAGCCGTTGGACCTTGAAATGAAAAAAATTATCTATACTAAACCATGTTTGTCTTCAATAAAGCTGATTTACTTGATTAATAATATTGTAAAAGTCACAAAAAGCTTTCTTTGCATTTTCTTTTTTTAAAAAAAACACATTTCATATTTATTTCCTTTCATGCAGACACGTGATGAAAATTACATTTTTATATGTTTAATTTGTTATAATTATTAATTTTTAATGCGAGTTTTTTTTTCAATCTGATGGCAAAATATTGATAAGAGATCATTGTTTCCTTTTCACTCGTAACGTGCTCTTGCAGATTAAATTTTATTGTTTTGTCCGAAATATATTGTTGAAAATATAGTTAAAATATTTCCTTAAAAATTCGTAAAAAGTAGAAGCTCAAGTTATATGTTAAAACTCTGATACCATTAGAAAGCTAATATTGCTAATTTTTTTATCTTTAATTTGATGTAAAAGTCAGCTTTGTGCAATTTTATTTTAGGAAGTTTTTGCGGGAAAAGGTCGAAATAACACTTAAATTTTAATTAATTAACGTTCTAATTAGAAATTCGAAAAAAGGGCTCCGAGGTGCACATTTCCGACCTCCAAGGTATACACATACCAAATTTAGTAGCTATAGGTCCAACGGTCTGGCCTGTAGAACGCCAACATACACACACACATTGAGCTTTATTATAGGTATAGATTATTTATAAATGGTCTTAGGATACTCCTTGTGACTTTCAAACGTATAACGTAAAATTTTAGGAATGTGTATAAAAAAACAATCCAATCAACAAAAGAGCAGATTTTTAAAAATTATGAAAACAAAAATAACTTAATAATTTCTTAACTATATTAGTTTAAAATATGAGTATTAAAAAGCCAGTACATATTTGAAAGAAAGAAAGATGAGAAAGTAAAAAGAGGATACAAAATTGGATGTTCGCACACATAATTCCATCAAGAAATATGCTTAATTCTTTTCCTGTTATTCAATAAACTATACCATCTTCATCTGCGCATCAAACACAGAAAATCAATGCTTTTCTCTTTTTTTTTTATTTCGGAATGGGTGAGGGTATTCAGAATTGTGGAAAACAAAAGTGAGACTGTTCGTTTAGCCATGTAGATTTGACTCATAGTTTTAAAAGCTCATATTTTTTAGATAGAAAATAATCATCCTTAAGAACTTTTGGGCTTTAAATTAGAAAATTAATTCACGTCTTCGTGATTTAAAAGTAAAAATGTAAGCAAAAAAAAATTCTTACCTGCGATTGTTCAAATATATACACAAAATTCATACTCAAATAAATAAATAAAAGCCATTATGTATGAGTTTTCCGCCATTTTTAGAAAATGTTTTCCCTTTTATATCTGGTTTATCATGAAATTAAATTTATTTCTCCTCCCTAGAGAGTTACAGTGACATTGTGGGAATTATAATAGAAAAGGATTATTTATTCAAAAAACAGAGTTCATATTATAGCGTTAAAATATATATCTAATACTATAATACGAGGAATGGTTGCCAAGTCGAAAATCGCCCCAGAATTAATAAACTCCGGTAAACTTGGGGGTCTGGGGTTTTTGGCCACGAGAAATCGATTGGCGCCGGTTTTGAAGCGCTACGGTCGAGCAGTTCGGAGTTACAGATAGGATATTTTCAAACTTTATTAGTTCGCCATAATGGCTACTTAAATTTTCAAGCGGTAACGTGCTGCCATCTATAGCCAATATGGCGAACTAATAAAGTTTTATGTTTATGCTGTTATAGGTTTATAATATGTTTCTTATGTATGTATATATGTTTGGTTTTTCTAAATAAATTTGTCAAAAATATTGAACTTCAACACACTTCAATCTTTACCTTTACTTTACATTTTTATAGAATAGTTCCCTTTCCAAACTCTAACTTTGTTTAGAATAGTTTACAATGGTGCACTTTAACCGGTTATCTTTTCACCAATGGTTTCACAAATTTTCTTATGGCATGTATTGTTTTGATAAATCACAATTGAAAATTTAAATCTTCGAGTTAGCTTCGATACCTGTTTTCTCCGAGCGGAGCTCGGTCACCCGCTGGTTTTTAAAAAGATTTTGGTAGCTTTCAAAAAGGAAATGAAACCAAATAATATGTTAAATGCATTTTAATTAATTTATTTCTTAAAATACTGAATATATGAAACTGCCAAACATTTTAAAATTAATTTGATTTAAAACTAACCCTTTTTATCGTCCATCCAACTGAAAATAAAACAGTAATTTATTCACTGTGTTGTTAGACAATTTTAATTAGTTGCTTACTTCTACAAAATGTTTTCTGATAAATAAACATCAGTAAAATTCAAAATTGGATGAGTTTGACTGATACGTGTATAGAAAATAAAAAAAATCATGTGCAAAATAACTTCATTTTTTAATTCTTATTTTAATATTAAAATCGCAGCTTATTTATGTAAGTATTTTACACAAGTATTTTTAGTTGAAGTTTTATAAAATAAATTGCAAGTATACAGCAACAAAAAAGGCAAAATAAAATGTTTTTCTTAGTTTTCATACCAATCAGTAGCTTTGATGTCATTACTTGTTGAAATCAAATTCGAAATATCTCTTAGAATAAGTTTACAAAAATGATACATGCTTTGTGATTCAATTACGAAATTTGAGTTAACTTGTTTACTTGATATAACTATTGAGTGCTTCACTTCAATAAATTTCTTTGCTTAGTATTAAAAGAATAACAAGTAGAATATAATACAGAAAATGTAAAATTGTACGTACACGGAAATTTTGAAAACCATTATCTTGGAGAAAAAACTTATCGTAATTATGATCATACAACTTTTTTTTGGCTAGAATTTCTTAAAACGTGCATTTATTATTTATTTAAATCAATATTTTTGAAAGGATTCCTTAAGCATCTAAAAAATATCAAATATCTATCCAGTATTCATTAATCTTAAAATGATACAGAAGAGCGTTTAGGAAAATATAAAGAAGTTATAGATAACGGAAACTAAAATTATTCCAATCATGTTTTTATTTTCACTCCAATAGTTTATCATATGAACATTTTTTCAGTTTGTTTCTTGAAACTATGGATTATCTGATACAAGTGATTTATGATAGTTGAGGTTATGAAAATGAAGTTGATATGAAAATGAAGCTGATGCTTTACTATGTTAAGTCGCTATTTACAATAAAACAATGTTCTAACGAATAATGAATACATATATTTCTCAACAGACATAGCTGTTTAATCTCATCTTATACCAACGAAATACTAGTCTTAAAATCACAAAATATAGTTTTTAGACTCAAATGGATGAAAAGTGTCACAAAATGTCCCTAAAAGGTATTATTGAAGAGTTGTATTATTCATATTCGAAGGTTTCTATTCTAAAAATGTATATTCGCACGTAATAGTAACTTAATTCTCAAGAAGTATTCATATGTTGGTAATTAAGGAGTTCCTAGAATCTGAAGTTCTTGAATAAACGCAATCCTGAGGTTTCACTTAAATGAAACAAAACTTCTGAAATTGAATTTTTCGCTCCTTTAACTCCTTGAAGTAGAAGAAAAGCAACAATTTGCAATACCCCCCATTAAAAAAAGAAATAAAATACGCTTTCTTTTACAAGGAACTTTAATCTTTTAAAAATCACTTAAAAATGTTCTCTCAACCAATATGAAACTTTCTAAATTTAACTAATTATTGATCAGTAAAATGGCATTGAAATAGCTTATGCTACAATTAATGTAAATTGAAAAGTTTTTGATCATTAAAAATTCAGTCTTCAGTTTTATCAAACGACCTAGAATGTGCATAAAATAATACAAATTCTTTACTTAGTAGCGTTTATGTAACTATAAGTACTCATTTTATATCCACAAACGTAACCGAAGGCTAATTTTCTCGGGAAATTGGAGAAAAAAAATTTCACGCCACATAACCATAATTTTGTCTGGTTCAAACATAAACTATAGTTTTCTTTCATAATCATCTCTGCGTATAATGTCTTTAAACTTTAAAACTCTGTTGGATACATATAATTCATTGATAATTCTCTAAGTTCATTCACTCAAATAACCTGGTAATAACAGCTCACCTGTAAAAAGAAACATATGTTTATCCTAACTGGTGATCGAGAACATGTTCCAAATGCGGAAGAAATTAGATTACGCCAAATGATTGGTTAATCTTGTTTTCGTAATAATTTATTATAAGTCAAATTATAATATGTTTGCATTTTACTTGTTCACACACATTTGTATTAGGTTTTATGTAGTAAAAGAAAATTTTCAAAGAAATTCTACATAATCCTTCTTTTCTAGTTTATAATAAAAATATAGTTTCGTGATGTTTTGAAATAAAGTAACTGAAAGCAAGTGCCTAATAAATCACATTTTTTAAAAAATTCCCTCTGTGCTTATTCTGTATCTAAAATTTACTTTGTGGTATAGATACTATCATAAATAATAAAGAAAGTTTGGTGATTTTAAAAGTTACTAAAATCAATTCTTTCAGAACAATTACTTCACGTAACCTTATCTTGATATTCACTTTGAATAAAATTATTTTCAAACAAAGGATATGGGCATTCTTTAATCATTGTTGAGTAATCCAGCACCTGTAACTATTCATAAGCTTCATAATTATTATATTTGTATAAATTTTATATACGAGAGAATGAAAGTCAAAAAATTATTTTAATAACTTTTTTAAAAGAGTAGTCATTAATATTTTAACATTAATTGCTGATATTAATTCCTTTATTAATAATTTTCTTCAATTATACTTGCAAAAATATTTTGCTAAATTGATTTTTCAATGATCCTTTATTCATTTTACAGTTTCACAGTAAACATTTAAGCAAAATTTGTCAACGGGTGTCTGAAAGTTATTATACAGTTCGTATCATCTCCGGTGGTAATTAGAGTATTAGTGGTTTTGATGAAGGAAAAATAGCATGTTCTAGTTGACGATAGACCATTATTATGATGCCGCGTTTCTTGGTATTTCATCTTTACCTCGAAATGAACCCAATGCCTCGTCTGGGTCAAAAGTTATCTCGATGAGAGTTTAATCATTTGAACTAGAAACGCGATCACGGTCATTTGGAATTACCCAGACACTAATTCTTTTATGAGTAAGAAACAACCTTTAGAACACATTTTATTTTTAAATGATAGCCAGTTGTAGTCCCTGAATACAAAATTGTTGCAGAGAAAATTCCCATGCACACCAAGGCTCCGCCCTATTCCTCGAGAGCCCAAAAACATTATTAACTACTAAACTACTCTTAGAGTACAAACTCTAATCTATTCTCATGGTAACTGATAAAATATTCTCAGATTAATAACTCTAAACTATTTTGATAGTAACTATTAAAATTTTTAGAAGTTACTCGTAATAAGAATAGCATTCGACGTTATGAAGTGTTTGTTAAAAGACAGACTTCAAAAAAAGATATATATCCCAAATAAACAGTTTTTTACTAACATTTTTTGTTTATTACTTATAACTTTCGAAGAAGCTTCAATGTATGAAAGAAAACCTATCTTATCATAGATGTGCATCTCTCTTTTTTCCCGATTCCAAAACAAAAAACTAAACCCGTAGGAAATTTTTCTATTCATCTCATCTCATGATTTATTTTAAATTAAACTGATATCGATTATCAATTATTTATTAGCTATGATCATAAATTTTAGAGTCCAATAACTTATCCTTATAGAATTCCCACATTGAATAAAGTTTTTGTTCCATAAGTATTTTTTAAAATGTAATAGATTTTCAAGTAAGCGCGTTTTAAATAATTTTGAAATAAAATTTTTCAGTAATATTAGTTTAACATTTAGTCAATTAAACAAAAATTAAAAATCTTGCATAATTTTTTTAAAAATCCTTTTTCAAAAATTCGTACATATTTTCATTTCCAATAATTTTCTATTCATAAGAATTAATTTCAATAAAACAAATGCCCTTTTGATTTGGGAGAAAAAAATTTGTTATGTGGTTTTGTTAATATAATTGTTGTTCAAACTATTATATTAACCTAATAATTTGAACTGTCTTCTGTAAGTCTAAAAGTTTAATTTTCAGTCTGTAGATTCTATAAAATCTTTTGAATGAAAATTAAGAATGCACCTTACCTATTTTTAATCTCTCGAAAGTGACATCAGTTTTCAGAATGATTATCCGGTAAAATAAGTACTAATTTCTATTTAATGAAATTTATTCTGTATTTTATAAAAAGAATTGAGAATTTTTCTACTTTAAACAAAATTTATTAAAACTTCAATCAGATCAAGATACTCTACAATAAGTAAACATTTCTTTTACATAAAAGCGATATTAAATTTACTCAATCAAATATTACTACTAAACAATGGTCATTCTCAATATGAAATTAGCATGACTTATAAGCAGTCAAAATGTTGCTTCAGTTTTTAGTCTGCAGATTAGCTTCGCATTGCGTTGTGTATATTTAAATTGTAATTATTTTTTATTTTTATTAAATTTTATAATCTATTGACAGAACTTTATATTTTGACTTAAAGAAACATTTTCTTGAAAGAAATTTTAATTAAACTATTAGTATTCTAATTAATTAAATAATAATAACATTTTATCACAGGTTTTAGTGCAAAATATGAAATAATTAATATTTTTCAGTACATTACACAAAAGTACCATTGAAAAACAGGAAATTATTACTTGAATTGTAGATTTTTTTACTTGCGTTTTATTGATGTTGAAGCATATTATCAGGAGATATGTGAAACAGGGGACCTTCAAAATAACCGACTTGAACCACAGTAGGCAGAACCAAAGAATGTACTAGACGATACAATGACCTCTGCGAACTCTACGCTCTTTACTAAAAGCTATATAGGTCGTAGCTCCAAACCTTGAACCGGTCAGGGAAAGAGGATGATACACGAATTCCTAAAAGAGATAAATATATTATTCCAAGTAAATAGAAAGCGAGAGTCATCGATAAAAGAACGGAAATGCTTCGAGGTTGCTTATCAAAAGAAACAACGGACCTAGTTTTTAAGAATGAAACACTGAGCAATGAACTATAGAAATGTTATTCTTTTGATGATTATGTTCCCTAATACCTCGTTTTTCTATAAAAATCTATGAATTTGAGAATTTTTTAGCAATCATGTTTATTTTGAAAATTTTTAATGTTTTTTTTTATTGTTTGTCTTCAGTTTACTATATACTTTAAAATGATAGTCGTACAAAACAGCTGTACAAATATAAATTCTTTTCTCTATACTGGTTACTATTAAGAATAAATTTGAAGAAATAATTATTAAAAAAGAATTTCTTTTTCCACCTTAAACATTTTCCTGGAAGAAATAAAATTCCATAAAATGTGTCTAATTTCATTCGATTGTCATAAAAGATTTGTTTATATCATGCAAATATTATCTCTGCAACAATTATTTTGCAAAAATACGAAGATATTACAAAGGGAGTTATTCATCTATAGGAAAATTAAAAGTACTTATTTTGGAAACTTATAATTTGTATAATAGCAGTTAATAAATTAGTAATTATATATTTGAAATAATTTATTCTTATATCGAATAATTGTTTCATCTATTTAATCTTTTGCATAGTCCTTGATTATTTGATGATGAAAGAATATTTAATAAAAAATTTCAAATAAAATTTATAAAATTTTATGATTGTTTTAATTATTGAAGCTTAAATATAAAAGTTATAAGTAATTCCTCATGCTAGTTTAAATATTAGATGTTAAAACCAGATGGCCTTGACTTTTAAAAATCTAAGAATTATAAACTTTCTAAAAATAGATAAAATATAGGGTAAGAATCTAGTCTCAGATTCACCTATTAATATAATTTAAACATATGACCTTTGATTTGACATCACATTCAGACATAGTTCTGAAAGTAGTATCTACACGCCAGTATTGGCAAAACAGAGAGTATTTTTAGAGCTTTCAGCAGCGAAATAAAAATTTTAGATATTTTTTCAAGATTTTTGTTAAAATGAAAAAGTTATTAGAAAGCTGTTCAATGTCGACGATTTAATACTGTTCATAATTAGTCAGATAGAAAGGAAAAAGTATCTAGTTTAAATTTTTGAGATTCCCCTTTATATTAATGCTGATTTAGGAGAAGTGTACACAGTAGGAAATTTTACCTGTTGAAACAGTAAAAAAAAAATTAATGGCACACTGCAAGTTAATTTCCATAGTTATGCAATTTAGAGCATTTCGTTTTCTGTTTAGGTTATTCAACCACTTGCAGGGCCGCTTTTCTATTCAAATTAATTTTTCTTCTTGACTTTTAAACTCCCATCTCTTAATAGTATCGGAATGAGAGAGTTAAGGTCTTCATTTCACAGCAAAAGCTACTGCGAACGATTTCAGTGTGAATAGAGTAGACAATACTTCTATAACTGTAACTGCATACCTCAAAAATCAAATAGCTGTAAAAATTTCAAGCTTTCTCGACCATATCTAAGACAAGATTGTGAAATTGACAAAGTAGACAGTTGCCTAATTTATCCGCAAATTCAAGGGATTTCTAAAGGGGTTTTCTGTAATATTTCCTGATTAATCTAATTTTACTCTTTCATTTGATTGTCAAAGTCCATGTACAATACCATATTCTAATAAAAATCAAATTATGCTCAAATTTCAGAACATTGTTCTGAGAATTTTTTTCCTCCTCTCAAATTTGTGGTAAAATAGAGTAGACCACCATTTTTTCTAATTTTTCAATTGGACAAGCAATTTATAGATCTAATAGCCTAGGAAAACTTAGTAATTGACTTTCATTTTATTTTTGCTCCTTTTATTAAAATTTCTCTTAAATTTTACTTTTTTTATTCATAATACATTTTTGTTGAATAAATGTTTTTGTTTTTCTCTTTGTTGTAATATTTAGTACTAAAAAATGCTTCTTTTTGATTCTTCAAGGACCCTACAGAATGTAGTCAGGCTCTGTATGTAAACATCAAATAAAAATATATCTGCCTTTTTTTAACATTCATATAATAATATTAGGTTGTTCGGAAAGTAATTTCGTTTTTTCCTGACAAAGGATTTAATTGCATTTTTCGCACCCAATTTCATACTTAAACCGCAAAATCATTTTATGTTTTAAGAGCTGATATAGCAAGGCTTGAGTGTGAAAAAGTGCAGCTGATTCTTCGCAGTAGTTTTTGGATGGTACCCTTTTAAATATGGAGAGCAATAAACAGCATTTTCGTCATTTTTTTTCTTTTTTGCTATAAAAGGTAAAAATGCTGTTCAAGCCAGAAATAAATTAGCCAATATGTGTGGAGAAGATGTGTTAACAGTACATCAGTACCAGAACTGATTTGCAAAATTTTTCCTTCAAATGAGGAGGCCAAAAACCACCTCGATCAGTTTTTTTTACAGCAAAGACCAAAACTTTTTATGAGCGTGTAATCATGTTACTACCAAAAGGTATTAGACCAGAATGGCAAAAGGTATTAGACCAGAATGGCAATTTTATAATTTAATAAATAATTTATTCATTAAACGAAAATTTCTTTTCATTTTGACACAAAAATACGAAATGACTTTCCGAACGACCCAATAACATATCAAATAATAAATGTTTGAAAAAATAACCATAATTAAATAAATTATAGAAACAGTTAAGCAGAGCTAATCAGTTGTAAACGCACACCATTCTTAAAAGTTTTGTATTAACGCCAAATCACTTACACGCTATTCAAGAAGTATGAAAAATCGTTTTCATAACATTAAATTCCATGCACATTCTGGATCCTCAACCAGATCTGAGCTCTGAAATGGACATACTAACTGTTTACAATAAAATAAATTCATTGTCAAAATTAAATATTGCAATAACAATCATGAAGAAAGAGTCAGAATTTCTATTATAACATTTTAAGTTAAGTTAAAACATTGCAAGTTAAGTCGTCAAAAGGGAAACCTGGGAAATTTCAGATTCATAAATATATTCTGGGAGAACTATTCAGGAAGATAGAGGTCATGGTCTAAAAACCCGTAAAAGATGTTGCAAACTCTTGCACGATGAGCAGGAAATTTGGTGATTCATGCTTTAATAATTTTTGCTGGCTGAATTGAAGTACTACTTTTCTATTTAAAGTAATTTTGAATGCCAATAAAACGGAGATACTAGAAACTATTACTGCTGCTAATATCTCCGTCATGATTCTGAGTCTCTTTCCGTAAAAACCTTCCTGGTTTTAACTGGTTTAGATTAGAAAAAAAATATTTGTATTCTTTCAGACTAACAAATATTATTTTATTTATCTAACTTAGCTGCGATTTTTCAATTTACTGTTTCATTTTTTAGGAAGTGACATTCACTATTGAATACATTAAAATTATACCTTACATTTAATTAACTTATGAATACATTGAAAATTTTTGATTCGCAAACACTGTTTTGTTAGAGAAAATCCTTCGAAGTTTAGTGATATTTTTCTTCATCATTCTGTATATGATGCCCGCTCTAAAGTAGATCTTTTGTTTCCACACTGAAATTACTTTCAATTTTTATTGTTAAAATATTTTATGAAATCATTCTGAATAAAATGTACGAGAAAATGTAAATATTCTTTCCAAAACAGTAATGGAGTATGAATATTGAGAAAAATAAATATTAAAACAGATAAAATGCAAATAAGAAATTACTTTATTTTATTACATTTTAATGCAAAAGTGTACCTAACTTAAAATGTGTCAGTAATGTGTGAGTAAACCGAGGTAATGCAACCCTGACTCGAATCATAAAAAAGAAAAAAAATTGAAATTTCTTCAATAATTGACTTTTGTTTTCAATTCCATAATTTCACCTGGCCCCCTTTTCTTGATTTTTAATTTTACTATCATTGACAAGATTGCTATTGGAATTCCATTTTTACATCAATTTTATTTTAGATTTTATTTAAAAAAAAGAATATTCATAGAAAGAAAATTTTAAATAATGGAAAATATATACTTTAATGGGAAATTATTATAAAATAATGTGAAATGTTTCCATCTCCATTGTAAAAAAACCTGTTCTGCCAAAAACAACTAAATTTGAACCATATATTATTCCGATCATGATTTCTCTATTTTTGCAACAATAAGGCCACCAACTGCAATATGGCACTACACAAGCAGTTGACCAAAGATAACTAAATATATTCAGTGCAATTTATATTTTTGCAATGCTGATAAGTATGATTATTGAGTTTTTTTCTGTTTGCTAAGAGAATCTCAAAATTGCAAATAGAACTTGATTATTTAACATGAAATAAGTCGACATTATTATATAATTTTTTGTATAATTCTTGCATAGCTGTGCCCTTGCATTCGTCAATGGTTACTGAATGATATGAATTTATAGTTTCTCCTTTCTTTAAGAAGAAGAAAAAGAAAATGATGATGATGATGCGAATTTTTCATTCAGAGATACGGACTAATGTTTCTGAACTTCTTTATTCCATTGCTATTAACAGCGAAATTCCTGAAGTCTACCATTTTCATACGGGATATATTCTCATGTACGCTTATATGTTTGACAATCCTTTATATTATGAAAACAAATGCATAGGTTAAATGCATTTGTGTGAGTCATTTTTAAGAAATGTAAAATTTAAAATTATAATAAAAGCAAAGATTCAATTTATTTTGACAAATATGTTTAATTTTGATACAAAAGATCTTTTAAATGATAGCATTTCAACATTTTTATTCTCAAATAATTTACATTTTGCAATGTATTAATTGTCTCTTAATAATTTACATTTTGCAATGCATTAATTGTTTCTTAATAATTTACATTTTGCACTGTAACTTTAACTCGTCTAATTTAAAACCCTTGCTTCGAAGTATGTTTATACAGATTAAATTAATTTTGGTTCTGGGGTTA
The DNA here is from genome assembly GCA_026543055.1 of Argiope trifasciata. Lineage (NCBI taxonomy): Eukaryota > Metazoa > Arthropoda > Arachnida > Araneae > Araneidae > Argiope > Argiope trifasciata. The sequence continues at coordinate 193,273 of JAPMOQ010038391.1, forward strand.
AATGAATACGTTCCATAGTTTTCAAAATTCCCATTTATAATCTCGCCACCTTGAAAAATTGGAAAACACTGCAAATCTTACTAATCAAAGCTGAACTTTTTCATTCCACGATGCAGCATTTAATGAAAAAAAGTGCTATTTTGGAAACGAGTTTATCAGTAAGCTAAATACATCAGTGAAACCAACATCAATTTACAATCTTTGAATACTGACTAAATTTGATTTATTGACTTAGGCAATTGCGAGTACATTTTGATATTGCATTTAGTGCAAAAATTGGATATAATTCTCTCTCTGAATAAAATTAATTTTTGTGGCCGAAATTGTTTTAGACAAAATTGAGTTATTTTTCCTTCTAAAATATTTTACAATCGATTTCAAAGCACCACACATTATTTAATGATCATACCTTAGTTTGAAAACTTAATTCTTATTCAAAGTATATACCGGGTGGCCAGAAATAAAACACCCCTACTCTGACCTCCCTGGATATCGAACTACTCAGTGTAAAGGCTTGAAAATTTGTGGACATACTATTCAAAAAATGGGGAAACGGATTTCACGAAAAAAAAATTTAGTTCCAGAAATCACCGATAGGTGGCGCTGTACCACTGGACGTATGCTGAAAAGACACAAAAACACGTTTTAAACACATTTTATTTGAAAGTACCAAGCATACATGAAACAAGGACGTTATCGATGCAGGGAATGCTGCTCAATATGGTTCCCTTCCTGAAGATGTAAAATGTGAAGTCTGTGGACAGCTTGTTCAACTGCGGATCGTAACTGGTCATCTGAGATGCTTCTCACATGCAGACTGATACTCTCTTTCAAATCTGCCAAGGTTATCAGACGTTCTCGATAAACAAGGTTTTTTAAGTGTCCCCAAAGCCAAAAATCACACGGATTAAGATCCGGTGAACGAGATGGCCAAGTTGTCGGAAACGCGCGACTGATTATTCTGTCAGTGGTGAAATGTTGGCGAAGAAACTGTTGCACAGGGAGTCCAATGTGTGGAGGTGCTCCATCTTGCATAAAAGTAATGGTGTCAAGGCATTGGCGCTGCTGCAAATGGGGTACAACAAATGTTTCGAGCATCCTTTTGTACCTGTTGGCCGTCACGGTACATGTCTCAAGGCCATTGGAAGTAACCTCTTCGAAAAAGAACGGTCCAAGGATGAATGTGGCTGTGAATCCACACCAGACTGTAACTTTCGGTGAGTGGAGTGGAATCTCTTGGAAGGTACGGGGGTTTGTCGTGTCCCATATGCGACAGTTATGGGTGTTCACTGTTCCACTGAGGTGGAAATGGGCCTCATCGCTCCACAGAATCTGCCACGGCCACGATGCATCCACTTCAACTCTAGCAAGAAATGTCAATGCAAAGGTCAGTCGCATCTCCCTGTCTGTGGCCAGCAATTGTTGATTAGGGCGGATTTTGTACTGGAAACAATGCACCATTTTTCTGAGTACGTTCCACACTGTGCTATAGGGAACACCCAAGTGTCGTGACACTGCACGTGCACTACTGCAGCCTAAAACATTATCCATTGACTGTTCAACAATACCGGTGGCAACATCTTCAACGACATCTGAACGAACCGGTTTGCGTCCTCGACCAGGCTGAACTCCAAGATGTCCAGTTTCCTCGAATCGAGCGATCATTCTCCTGAGAGCTTGTGGAAGCAATGGTCCCTTACGCAAATCCTTAAGTCGGCGAAACTCTCGAAGTGCTGCTGGAGCATTTCCTTTATTCTCGTAAAACAACTTCACAAGCAAAGCGCGTTCTGGCAGCGTGACAGCCATCACTAATAAGAATGACATTCCCCACCTTTTAACTTCTTTTATACCCAGAACATGGCTTCTAACCATGCTTTATGCAAATTTTTCTGGTTACAGTATGAAATTGCAGTTACAACGGGAGTTCTAGCTTCTTTACTATTTTTATTTTCCATAAGGGGCAGAAAAATTAAAAAGGAAGCATGGAAGCATTCCATTCCGCATAAACATTTTAATTTTTATTATTATTTGTGTCTTTTGATCATAGTTCCAGTTGTGCAGCGCCACCTATCGGTGATTTCAGGAACTAATTTTTTTTTCGTGAAATCCGTTTCCCCATATTTTGAATAGTATGTGTACAAAATTTTGAGCCTTTACACTGAGTAGTTCGATATCCATGGAGGTCAGAGTAGGGGTGTTTTATTTCTGGCCACCTTGTACATCATTTTTTATTTATATATTTTTAATCAGGCCACAATGAACAGAAAACAATTGTAAATGCTATAAAAACAATATACTGGACAAATAAACGGATATAAATGGTTTAAGAAGGGAATAAAGAAGGGAATATTTATAGAACACCGACTTATCCGGTATTTTTATTATCTCAAGTGCCTTTCCGAACATTAGATCGGATATTTAAGAAGCAACTATTTATATAAATCTTATTTCTTTTGTAAATTATATTTCATTATTCATACAAATAAAATACATTTTTGAGTATTTGAAATCCTTGCATATTACTGGACGAATGTATATGTCTGGATGTTAAAAATCACCTTTTTGTATTAGATAAATTATATTTTATAACTATGGTAATTATTTATTATTGATAATAAATTATGAAATTGCAAAACACTTTATAGCAATATCTTAATACAAAATAAAATGCCATTATTACAAAACAAAAATTGGGCTCAATTTTTAATAATGCATATTTCATTATTTAGGTAAGAAGAAATCAAATAGTGTCTTCTGGAAGAAAAAAAATAGCTCACCATTACTTCATCCTTCTAGTTCGGCAAAGTAATGATGAAAGACTTCGTTCTGTAGAAAAGAATAGAATCCAAATCCTGCTATTTTAGATGTCTGCATAGACCAATCACATATACCAAAGATGGCAACACAAAATTTGGCGGGGAAATTATTATTTATATCATTTGTTCGTTTAATTTAATTGCATAACTGCGTTTACAATTCCTTATTGCATTTGGTGACGAAAAAAAAGAATTTTTTCTTCTTGAGCAGTAAAGAACTCTTATAGCCGGTATTGTATTAATGTTTGTGCTCAAAATTTCAGCAATGGAGAATCATTTTTAATGGTATTTCTTAAAATATTTTCGGTCTCCCTGAAGTGTAAAAACTTAAATATTTCAGTATTTCTTAGTCAAATTATTTCATAAAATACAAACTTTGCTTATTTATTTATTAATTTGAGTTAAGTTAATAAGTTGAAAAGCTAGATATGTAATTTAATCAATACAAGATTAAAGATAAAAATTTCTAGAAATAAATTCTACAGTAACAGTCTGATAAAAAGCAGTTTTTTTCTTTAAACATAATTTCTAATTTATTTTTGTTAATTATTCATTATATTTTGATTTTGTTATTTTTCATTACTTCATAATTTTTTCAATTTATTCATTGCTATAATTTGTTATCGTTTCATTTTATTTATATAATTTACAGCTCGAATGAGCGATATGCAGGATTCTACGAGTTAAATCATAATTTCTGATAAGCTGATAATTGAAAGTTTTGGTAACGTTTTATATTTAATTTTGTAAGTAAACATATTATAATAGATATAAATATTTACAATAATATTCAATAAGTCTGAGAAACCCAATTTCATATTAAACCTGGCTTCAGCATTCTATCACACATAAATTACTTCACGGGTGTTTCTTGTAATTTTAAATCAGGTATCCCTATTTCAAGTGGAATCGTAAATCTAGTCTTGAAGATATAAATAAAGAATGCTTTTCTTCGTTGTAATATTTAAATGTCAACATTTAAAATATACATTTGTATTTGGAGTTTCCAAACATTTTTTACTCGCAAATGGGAACATGTTTGAAGCTAAAAAGAAAATTTGTTTGCAGAAAAAATTAACTTACTCCCATATTGTTTTAGATTAGTATTTCTTAAGCCCTCAATGCATTCTAATATGTTTCAACTATAGCAATATTGAAATTTGAATTTGATATAAATCTTTTCAACTTTTAGCTTCGCCTGTATTCGATTGAAACCTCCACATCTTTTAGATTATATTTTTTCCCTTACTTACAAACCTGGAATAAACAAAACAATTACAAATCAATAAAATCGATATTTCTACAATATGCCCCGGCTGTTTTCTCGCATTGAGATTCTTTCGCAAGATGAAACAGAACACTCCTTTTGAACTTGACCGGCAATTTCCTTACACTGAGCTAAATTCAATGTATGTCCTTGTATCTCCTTATCACAGTTTTGGAGGAAACTGTAAACAACTGAAATGCTCCCTTAGTTCAAATACCTTTATTATTCTGAATACCGTCAATGTCATTTCCTAAACCATAAATAACCTAGCTGTATAACCTTATTCCATTTCTCCGATTTCTCCATTATGAATCCAAATTATTTAATTCGCAGCGAATAATAGGACTGATAACCTATGAGTTTGACAATTTATTGTATCCTGTCGTTTGAAATAGGATGTAATTGAGGCGAATTCGGTAACCACGTCGACATAGATTTTATAGGCGAGTGCACTCAGAGGACGCTGAAGAAAAATATCAACGTAATTCGATTGCTCTATAGAGGAATATTATTCATTTTGCTTTTTGTACCAAAAAACATCATAAAATATCGAAGTATCCAACTGAAATCTATTTTGCAATATTGACTGGTCAATAGCCACATATTGTACGAAAGAGCAAATTATTATCTCAGTAATTTACGACTGTTATTCAACAAATTCAATTTGCAAAATTATGTTTAAAGTGTTGATTGTATTGAGACTTTGACTTGCATAATAGGAATTCGAAGATCTAGCTTCAATATTTATAGACTTTATATTTTTAGACTTTAGAAGATAAAATCCAGAAGCCGGACAGTATTATTATAATTCTGTATAATTTGCTTTTGGCAAAAATTTGCTTGAATTAATTAATGGAAATAATAAACATAATTAAAAAATTTAATTTTTACCCCTATTTTTTATTTTATAATTAAATATACTGACTTTTAGATTTTAAAAAAAAAATCTTACCTTTTTCTAGTCACAAAATATATTAAGCAAATAATTTTATCAAACCACTTTTCTAGACTCTTTGCATAAAAAAGCAAAGATGCAATTCTGTGTCAATGTTGGGTTTGCGATTAACATAAAGTATTTGCAATTTCCTGAATATATCAATAATAAGATAGGAGAAAATAATATATTCTAATTAAAGTAATTATTCTAATTCTAATTTTAATTATATTTTCTAATTCAAAAATTAGTCTAAATTCTAATTATATTTTTGGAAATATTTCAAAGTTTTTTAATTTTTAAAACATTAAAATTTAGCATGACTTAATGAATATTAAAAACAGAAAAAATAATAATTTGGGTGGAGAGGGTAATTTTTATAAATCTATACTTATAATAAAG